>JAQMYL010000023.1:33942203-33962064 GCA_030014365.1 Clarias pachynema | reverse complement strand
AGTTACTTTTATCAGAAAGTAACGCTGTAATGTAACTGATTACTTTTTAAAGACAGTAATTTTGTAATGTAATTAGTCATTTAAAAAGTAACATCCCCCCAGAATAATAAAGGAGTGTGGTTCAGGACACAGTGTACACAGTGTGTGAAAAGCAGACGAATCACCTGTTTGTCCTTCTCCTTGTCTCGCTCCTTCTCATTCCCTTCGTCCGCGGTGCTCTCCTGAAGTTTCTCTGTGTACCTCAGCAGCAGAGAGTTCCCCAATCTAGAACCCAGGAACAGGAACCCCGGCTCCATGGTCACCATCTGCACAGAAATAATCGGTTATATAATGTATAGTGATGCGCGTGTGTGTGTCACGTGGTGTGAGCTGGTGTGTGTGTGTGTGTGTAAGTGAAGCTCTGGTTTCACATCATGCTTTGCTCACACAGGTGGTGAGGACGCTGGCGGCCGCCTTGTCGAAGTGGAACGCTCTCACGCTTCTCATTCCGTCTGTTATGAGTGTCAAGACGTATCTAAACACACACACACACACACACACACACACACACAGTTAAAACTCTATATTTAACAAGTTAATAAACACACACAGGAAGAGCTGGGAAGGGTGTATAGATGAGAGCCTGAGAGACTCACATTTCCCCTCCTTTCAGAGAGATGACCATCTTATCAGAGGTGATGAAGGCGGCCTGGGAGCAGTCCAGAGTGAGCTTCACCTCCTCCTGAACACCTGACACACACACACACACACACACACACACACACACACACACACACACACACACGTAACTTATTGCTTTGTCTTATTCACTTTATATCACTGAAAACTTGAGCTGAAATATCATCAGCCAATCAGAGTTCAAGAAGCTTACGGAGAGGGAACGCGGTCGTCCCGTTGGTCTGGCTGTTGAGCGACACCCCGAAAGGCGGGACGCTCTGATTCAGGTACAGCAAGGAGTTCACAGCAAACACCACCACGCCACCTAGAACACGGACACGCCACAACACACACTTAAAACTTCAAAACAAGAGGCCAGGACGAGCACATGCAGACGTCTGGATTACTTTCATTGTTTCAGACATCAGTACCAGTGTTCCTGCTGACCGTGCTTCTGTGTGTGTGTGACTGACCTATGGGTTTGGGTACAGCCATGACCTGCGTGCAGTCGAAGGGCAGGTTACTGAGGGACCAGATGACGGGGTGGACCTTCTGCATGATGTTCAGGGAGATGGCCACGATGCTGCAGGTGTCCTGACGCACGGCGACACGCCTACCACAAACACACCACAGCCCAGCTTACACCGGCTCTCAACCGCAAGGATAACTACCTGTGTTAGCCCCGCCCACTCTATTAAGAACCACTCAATCAGCAAAACGTGTAATCGTAATAGTAGTTCATACCCGGGCCAGGTCTGGTTGGGCTCGTACAGGATCAGAAGCGTGGGCTCGTAGTAGCCGTGCAGGAACTTCATATCGATGATGTTCAGGAGCTTCTCGTCCAGCTCGCGCACGTCGATGATGTAACTGGGGAGAAAACTGGACTTCTGCCTGCGGGAGACATTAAGGTTACAGAGTACGGTTTGGGACACGCCCACAGCACTCAAACGACAAGAGTGTGGATTTTAAATAACATTCGTACCCTTCTCCGACGATCCCTTCCTGCTCGTCGGTCAGTGTGTCCTTCCTGAAGGGCAGGACGACCAGCTGCGTGCCATACACCAGCATCACCGCACAGCGGTTCTCGGGATCCACGCGCACTATGGGGATGTGTACATTCTGCACAAAACCATCCTGCAAACACAAACACACACAGACAAAAAACAAACATGAAAAACAAACATATCACAAATCATTTTACATTAATTTAGTTCTGATTCCACTGGAACTGATTCAATATTATGAGAAATCATATTTCACCATAAATCCATCTGATTCTGATTCCTTAGGAAATGACTCACTGATTCAAAGAAAGAAAAAATCTCAACTTAATTCTGATTCTTTAGAAAGTGATTCAGTGTTTCGGGATGTCTTACAACGGCCATTAATCAAACTGAATCTGATTCTTCAGAGAATGATTCAATATGATGAGAAATCATAAAACCATATGATATCAAAAAATCACTATGAAAGAAACCAAATTGATTCTGATCCTTCAGAAAATGATTCAGTTCTTTGAGGTGTCTTACATAGCTCCTGAATCAATTAGATTCGGATTCTCCAGAGAATGATTCAATATGGTAATAATTACTATCATTTTAAATCATAAAACTATTCGATTCTGATTCCTTAAGAAATGATTCACTGATTCATAAAATCTTATATTTTAGTATTAATGAATCAACTTGATTCTGATTCTTCACAGGTGATTCAATATTAGGAGAAATTATATATTTCACCAGCACGAAACCATTTGACTCGGATTCCTTAGCAAATGATTTTAAAAGAATATCACCATGTATGACTCAACTCGATTATGATTCTTCAGGAAATGATTCAGTGCTTTGAGACACATAAATCAATTAGATTCTGATTCTTCAGAGAATGATTCAATATTATGATCATTTCCTTTAATCATAAAACCATTTCATTCTGATTGCTTAGGAAATGATTCATCGTTTCAAAAACATCACTATGAATGAATCGACTTGATTCTGATTCTTCATGAAACGACTCAATGCTTCTAGGATCATTTCATCTGAGGAGCGTTAAACTCACCCGAAGTTCCGGCTCCTCGAAGAAGTGCAGTGAGAGGGTCTTGAGGTCGTGCGTCCCAGGGTCGTACTCCACCACTGACAGCTGTCATAACACACACAGACAATATTACACACACACACAACAATACACACTGTCCACACAACTATTCAGTTAGTTTTCGGTGTGTTATCAGCACCTTGGCATCTTTAAAGCTGAGCAGTAGGGCGTCTCTGTTCGTCCCCACGAGCTGCACGCTGGCCATCGACATGACGTTACCGAAGAGAGAGAAAGACGCCACCTGCTCCAACTTCTCCTTGCGGCTCTTGCCGTCTGAAACAGCATTACATCATCAGCATTAACACATGGAAAGGGGCAAGGAGAGACTAAAGGTGTAACAGAGGATAAGAAGAACTCCTTACCTGAAGATTTCTCTGATTTTGTAGAGCTCTGAAACAGGATACACATTTTGTCTTAAAACAAGCATGTACACACTTACTACTAAGAAGAAATAATATATATTAAAAATAGCACAGTTCACACACATTATTAGTTTAAGATAACTAAGAACACATTCATATCTGTGTCGATTCATCATTCGATTCATGTATGAGAAGTTCATTCACTGAATCAAGACATCTCAAGACATTTCTTTTCTTTTAAAACAGATCATTTTGGATATTTTTAAGTTTCAGCACTAATTTGTTTCAACGTGATTAGAACCGTTTGATTCATCGCATTATGAATCACAGACTTCACTAAATCTGATTCAAATCCCAGTTTTGACTCATTTGATTCTGATTCTTCTGGAAAACTGTTTTCAAAAATTTTTTTCTTTTAACCACGAATCAGATATAAACGTCATCCTGATTCTTTAGGGAGTGAATCAAGGCAGCAACAAAGCTCAAATCATACAAAGAGTCGATTCTTCTGCAGTATGATTCTTTAGGAAACGATTAATCGAATCGCTGAATGTCCGGTTTTGCAGAAAGAAATCTCAAAAAGAGCCAAAAAAGGATGAAGTATGTGATTTAATCATTCAGGATCTTGAAGCTCACTCTGATTTGATTCGTAAGGATTCATTCCAACAGATCAAAAGAATCTTCATTTGATTTGATTCACTTAGGAAACGATTCATGTAATCTCTATGTGGTTTTGACTCTTCTCTACAACACTACTACTTCATATAGTTTAATTTCAACAGTTTTTTTTGACATCTTCAGGATCCATATTGGTTACTGTGTGTCATGATGATGAAGGTGAGTATGTGTGTGTTTGGTGATGAACCTCATAATCGTGGATGATCCTGTAGACGTAGAGCTGCGACAATCCCGCCACCACCAGGTTCTTCTCATCGCTGGAGATGAAGTTACAGTAGACGGAGAACTCCACGGCGGTGGGGTGATGAGCCTGACGGAACACCGCGTACATCCTGACGCCTCGGCTCGATCACAACCTGGAGGAACGAGGAACATCGGGTTCAGCCTTAAATCCATCCTTCATACGCACACTACAGGAAGGGCAAGTACACTCCGTCCCGAACCCTTTGAGACTCGTTCAGTTTGAATAAATATAACGAATTAAATCTCAAACACTTCAGGGGCATTTAAGGTTTGGCTCATAAGTGCACTAAATAGTGTACAGCATCAATGCTCCTGCGCCCTGTGTAGTGCACTAGAAGCTCACTAACAAGCCGTTATTGCGTTAGTTGTTACTGCTCACACAAGTGCACTAGTAAAAATCAATGGTTATGAATCATGATTCTTTTGTATCATGACACTGATTCCTAACCGATTAAAAATATATATTTATTACATTTAGAATAGAGATACAGTTGATCAGCCTGTGTCTAGAATTGTCTGATTTTCAAGTTTATCAGACATGACCAGTGATCGCTCCATTAACCTGCTGATATATCTCGGTCTTTGCCGAGCGCATGAGCTTCTTTTCAGTATTTTCACTCATTTATAAGCAAAAACATAACATGCAAAATAAACACGTAGTGTGTGTTTCAAGTATATCAGATTTATAGAGCCTATCAACGAAGCAGAGCCACACTTAGGATTGTATAAGACCCCGACCCCTCCATTATCCCCAACTTCAAGACAGCCTTATATAGTATGTCTATGAAATGGTTTATAAACTGAACAGGAAATGTGCACTTATCTGTACGTACAAGGATTGACACCAGGTATATTTATAGAACGCAGGGGAGAAAAAGAGAATAAAGAAACGGAACACAAATAACACAAGAAGCTGAAGTCCTGGGTTTGGTACGCAAAGAAAGGGGAAAACAAAACAAAAACAAAATCAATCCAACAAAATGGGGAGCGTAAACTATAAGTTTAACTTGAGACTATGAAAAGATGAACCTCCACACCTGTCGAAATTTCAAACCTGAATTACATTGAGTAATGAATCTTCTGTAGGGACAAACAGGACATGATATCGTTTGGGGGCGTGTCGGGTGGAGGTGGTGTCCTTCCGATTAAATAAAAGTAAAAAACACCTGACCAATAGGGACGCAAAGGACAATAATCAATGTTTAGCTGGGGTTAAACGCTTATCCACCTCTCTGCTGATTCCAAAAAGGGCAACCAGGGGATTTGGTTCTGGATTGTAATTCGGTTTGTGAGACAGGGTTTAAAGGATCAATCTTCAAAAGTTTTTCCAAATTAAGACATGTCCAGTTTAGCAACAGTTAAATGTTCAACCCCTGTGTTTAAAGTTAGTGTATATTGTTTAAATGCTGCGCTTGGTTTCTTTTAAGTGAGAAAACTAAAGTTATAAGGAAAGTGCTACATTTAATTAATCAGTAAACTTTTTTTAAGGTTGAAAATTGTAACAAAATTGGGGGGAAATGTAATATCGAATCGACATGTTTCAGTCCTTCAGTGTTTATGATTCAGTTTTAAATAAAGGAGTTTAATTATTAATTGTATTTAGTTAGCTGACTGTATAAGCTCCACAGCGTTAAACTTCTGTAAGAAACATTAATAATAATAATAATAATAATTCCTATCCGTTGCTATCTAGCGGCTAACACGCTAATCAGACGTTTTATTGTTCATATTTCTAAAAACCCGCTTTTTCCTTCTCTAACTCCGCTTCATTAACATGCCCAACTGCATACAAATGTTATTTATTTACGCATTAAATTATTTATTAAATAATTACCAAAAACAAAAAATATACCGCTAGCCGGGTTAGCTAGCTAACACCAGTGTTGTTGCCTGGACCATTCATCACACATCCCAGAATCCCCCGCGGTGCCGGTGCAGCGCCGATATGCGTCCGGAGTCAACGGCGCGCTCAGTACACAGAGGGTTCCCTGTGATTCAAAATCAGCAACAATAATAATAATAAATTGTATAAAATAATAATAATAAATAGTTATCAACCGTAAATAGAATAAAGTAAGAGTTTAATAAGAGAATTTCATTTAAAAAAATCTACGTCTATAAAACAGTTTAATAAAGAACACGTTTAAAGTGTATTTAAATAATGTGTACCTACAGAAAGGTCTTTACAACTGTGTAAACTAAAATTATAATTAAAACAGTACAATTTAAGTGAACTTTCTCTCAGGAATTCTGTTTACTGTCTATAGTGACAACCGATGTCATGGATTTGTAGAAGGTGATGAATATAAAACATTGAATTAGTTGAAAAATAATATTTGAACAAGTTGCGAATATAAAATTTTTTTTAAATAACTTGTCTCATGATGATGAAACCTGAAGATTTTGTTTGGTGATTAAGAAGTGGACAGATATAAATGATGAATTCTCCTAAGCGCACTGAGAAATTCATCTAAAATCCAGTTGCCTCTAGCAGGAGGTTACAACCTTAAACAAAAAAGGGGGCACTAGTCTTTACAAAAGTGCATTAATTTAATGTGATTCTCTCTCTCACACATGGTGCGCCAGTGATTCAGACCCCCTCGAAGCCCCATGTGATCTGCTTGGGATGCATTTGGTGACTGGGGATGGTTCCACTTGAAGCTCCATGAAGATGGTCTTGGACTTGACTGATGCAGTCATTCAGTAGTTCAGGTCTGAAATTTCCATAATTTTCTTTTAATTTTATGAAGCTGCTTTGCGACCATGACCATTGTTAAAAGCACTATATAAATAAAATTCAATTGAATTGAAATGCCAACAAACAGTTTGGTATCTAAGCCTCTAATAGATAGATAGATAAATATATACTTTATTGATCCCGAAGAAGATTTCCAACATCCAGTATCAGGGATAGTAACATAATAGATAATAGTCATGTAGTTGCAATGACAGATCGTGTATTGTGTAGTAAAAAAAAAAAAAAAAAAAAAGTACTACCAAAAATTTGAAGACGACCACGCTACAACAGAAATGACACAGAGAAAAAGAATAGAATATATAAAATATAGATGAATATATAAAAAGAATGAAATAGATGCTGCACATGCAAATATAGGTGAATAAAGATGAATATTAGTGAACGGACTAGTGCAAATTGAGATGTACACTGAGTTACAGCCACTAAAAGTGACCGCAGTGCAAAAGTGAGTGGTGCAAGACTAAGGTCATGTGAGTCAATGCAGATAAGTGTACATGATGAGTACAGAAATAAATATGGGAGACATATGTACAGTATATACTGAAGGAGAGTAACTGGTTGTTGAGAGACCATCTGGCCTAGAATCCCAATCACGTCCCCTACCACCGTAAACAGTATTAAAGCAGCGTATGGGCCCAGGAACAAAGAACAACGAAAGTGGACTCCATACTAACATAATCACCTCTCCTGTTATACTGAACCTCCAGACTCCTAACATGCAGTATGACTGCAGATCAATCCCTGCTGTCCATTATCACCCAAATGTGAATGGGCTCCCTGTTGAGTCTGGTTCCTCTCAAGGTTTCTTCCTATTGCCGTCTCAGGGAGTTTTTCCTCGCCACCGTCGCCTTCGGCTTGCTCATCAGGAACGATCTGATCATTCTGATTTATACATATTTTCTCACACTTTTCAAACTCATTTCCATATTTTTTGGATTCTGTAAAGCTACTTTGTGATAATCATAACTGTTTTAAAATTACTGTATAAATAAAACTGAACTGAATTGATTTGAATTAACCCTACGCCCAAATCAAGTCCATGTGCACACACCTGAGAGTGTAAACCTGATAAATGATTAATTACATGATATCTGATCACAGAACGAGACTAGGAGATGGTTTTCTCTCCACAGTGGCCTTTAACAAACATTAATGGTTGTGTCGACGCATAAATACTTTTGAAAATGCTTTTGTTATGCTTAAAAAATAAATTCTGGTTTGTGTGCTTTTTGGGTTTTTTAACATGATAATTAAGATGTCATTAAAGTGAAAGGCAGTCTATTAATCATAGACACAAGCTTTATCAGCTGCACATGTTTTATTTATTATTTATTTATTTATGTATCCCATATCTATTCATTTATTTGAAATAAGTAAAAACATTGGAAGAATAAAAATGTTATTCAATAGGAGCAATTAATTAAATATGTAAAGTATGTGTTCATATTTATTAATAAATTTATACAGTACATTTATTATTTAAATTAATTATTCATTTTATACCAGTTTAATTATTATTATTTTTAGAATTATTTTACAATTGTTATTAAATGTCTTTTTTATTATATATTTTTTTGTTTTGGATTTTTTTTTTTGTAAATCACATTATCCTTAAGTCTATGACAAGCACTACATAAAACGTTTATTATTATAACCATGATGATGATGAAACTTACCCAGGGTTTTAAACACACTCACACACACTCGTTTTTAGGTGTTTATTAGTATTCTCCACAGAAAAGCAGCAGTCTTTGGTGGCCACTAATTAATAAGACTGATGTAAAATAGTGTGTGTGTGTGTGTGTGTGTGTGTGTGTGTGTGTGTGTGTGTGTGTGTGTGTGTGTGAGCGTTTAAAAGTCATGTTGGTGTGAATCTGAAGTGTCAATCATGCAGATGAGATGTGGAGACGGAAGCGTGTCGTGGTTGTCACCCGGGACCCTTCATGCAGGTGATGAGGTACTGCGGGTACGCCTGCGTGTCGTTGAAGATGACGAACAGACTGGGTTTGTTCACGTTGTCCACTACGCTGTGGTAGCGCACCGGGATGTCTGAGCCGTCTTTGTGCGGCGCCGCGCGCATTTCGTGCCTCCCCTGGATGAAGTCTCCTGTCAGAACTCGGGCTACGAAGATGAATTTGTGTTTGTCAGCGTTGGGGGGAGAGTAGGTGTCTGAGATCGAGTACTTGGCATCCACTGCGAAGTACACGCCCTGTCCAAACGCCGTGGCTGTGTGGAGAAAAAACAATCCTGTCAGGAGGGCATTTTAGCACATAACACTGGGCTCTCAGTTCAGGTATTTTACATGCCCTCACTTCAGACTGCTGCGGATATGTTCGCTCTAACCATCTCATAGTGGCGCTTCACATTACTGCTTTTAATTAATAAACTGCTTTCTCGCAGTAAGAATAAACATACATTGATAAGTCCATTCATCTTTGAAGATTCAGTTTCCATAGGCTACTTTCCTTTTTTTAGGAGAAAGCCAAGCTGTGTCGCGCATTCGTTTCTGCTTCTTAAGGAGTGTGGCGGCTTGTACTGTAAGTGCATTACCGTCATTTCTGTGTCTTCCACATATTCTTATCTATACATGGGAAACTATCATGTTGATTGACTCTGTTGAGCAACGCATATAGCCACGCCCACCTCGAGGAAAAGAGCGATATACAGTACAGTTAAACCTTGATTTGCGAGCATGATTCGTCCCGGAAATGTGCTTATAATCCAAAGCATTCAAATATCAAATTCTCCCCGTAAGAAATAATGGAAATTGAGATGATTTGTTCTACAACTCAAAAATATTCATATAAAAATGATTAATACAAAATATAAAGTAAAAATAAAACAAATTAACATGCACCTTACCTTTTAAAAAAATCACACACACTAACGGAAACACTGCTCTATGTTGGCTTTCTGTTTTTTTTCTTTCTTTTTGTGTGACTTTAACAAGGAACCTCTCTAATGACACTTGCTTTTATCTCCTTTTGAGGATTTCGCAGAAACCTCCCTCGTCTTGCAAAACACTCGCAGACCAAGTTACTCGCAATCCAAGGTTTTACTGTATTAGTAGAAAAAAATTTTTACTTCCCTTTCCTGCAACAGTTTGATTTCACTTATGGCACAGGTTTAACTGGCAAATATCTAAGTACTGCCAAAGTGTCATTAAATTCTGCAACTTTTCTGAGACTGGTTTCGAGTCCTCCAGTATGGATAAAACGTAAATATATAATTTAAAGAGTGTGTCCTAATATATATAGGGAAGTCGCTAAATCTCAAATCATGCACTATGTAATGTCTATTAACCACTGTGTTCTGCATATTAACAGCGGTGTAGTGTGTATTAACAGTTATGTATATAAGTACATAACAGTTTCTATTAATGGCTATGTAATTTGTTTAACAGCTACATATCAACAGTATCAACAGTTATACATGTATCAACAGTTATTAGCATCTATGTAGTTCATTAACAGTTACATAGTGTGTATTAACAGTTATGTAATGTGTATTAACAATTATGAAATGTGTATTAACAGCTACGTTGTATGTGTTAACATTTATGTAGTGTGTTAACCAATATGTAATGTGTATTAACTGCTATGTAGTGTGTATTAACAGTTATGTAACGTGCATTTACAGTTATGGAATGTGTACCAAGAGCTACATAGTGTGTGTTAACAGTTATGTAGTGTGTATTAACAGTTATGAAATGTGTATTAACAGCTACGTAGTGCGTTAAATGTCGTGTAGTGTGTGTTAACCAATATGTAGTGTGTGTTAACAGTTATGTAGTGTGTATTAAATGCTATGTGGTGTGTATTAACAGTTATGTAGTGTTATGTAGTGTGTATTAACAGTTATGAAATGTGTATTAACAGCTACGTAGTGCGTTAACAGTTGTGTAGTGTGTGTTAACCAATATGTAATGTGTGTTAACAGTTATGTAGTGTGTATTAAACGCTATGTGGTGTGTATTAACAGTTATGTAGTGTGTATTAACTGCTACATCATGGTGTATTAACCGTTACGTAGTGTGTATTAACCGCTATGTAGTGGATAATACTGCTAAGTACAGTGTATTACCAGTTATGTAGTGTGTATTAACTGCTACGTAGTGTGTATTAACCGCTATTTAGTGGGTAATACTACTAAGTAGTGTGTATTAGCAGTTATGTAGCGTGTATTAACCGCTTCATAGTGTGTATCAACTCCTATGTAGTGTGTATTAACCACCACATAGTGTGTATTAACAGTTACGTAGTTTGTATTTACCGCTACGTAATATGTATTAACAGCTACATAGTGCATATTAACAGCTACGTAGTTTGTATTAACAGCTATCTAATGCATGTTAAAAGCAGATGATTTGACCTGATGATACGAACACTCTCAGGTGTATGGGCGTGTTACCGTTTTTGCCGCAGAAGCTCCTGTTGAAGCCGTGGATGCAGATTTCCTTCACGCTGCTCTCGTTAGTGCCGTGGTAAAGCATTCGCTCCACATCACCTCGAAACTTCTGCTCCATGTCCGTCTTTTTCAGCTGGTACTGTCTGAACAGCAGCTGGTTCGTCAGCTTCTCCACCTGGACACAAATTTACACACGACACAAGCCTTCACAATCCTGCATTCTGATTGCAGAAGTAGGTGTTGATTAATTCTCTATAACAGCAGCTCTGACAGTAATGCATTCGTTTATGTTCATATTTTACGGTTGCTCCAGTAACAGGAACATGGTTTATAGACACTTTGGGTTCACCTGGATGATTTGGACTGGTTCAGAAATGCTGCTCAGGAATTCTACAGCAACTTTGTTATACTCTGTGGAGTCTTTGTCGAGTCTCTCGGTGTCCGGCAAGCCAGACAGCAGACTGTAATTTTCTGAAATACAGAAATAAAACAAGCTGCTGGCTGAGAGAACCTACAAAACACAGCCTTTCTGTTTTCTCCGCTGTGTTCATTTTAATCCTCATCTCTACACCACTGATAAGCTCCCCATGTTTAATATTTTATATAATCTTAAATTTATTTTAAATCTTAAGCACTTTATGATAATTAAATGAAATGATTTCATATTTCAGGCTTGTTCCTGAAGTATTCGGAGGATTCACAGTTTTACTGGTTGTCTCAGAGCGTTAGGAGAACGTAAAGAAACAGCGTAAATGTTCCTGACCTTGGGAATCAGAGTACAGGTCGAGAGAGCTGAGCAGCTTCCGTGAGATGCGCACGGATTGTCCGGACGACACGCTGAACTCCTGCATCTTGCCAAAGTCGATGGTATACGGCTGGTTGTTGAACAGGATGTCGAGCTTGTCCTGTTTCATCCTCCAGGCATTTTCCATTAACACTGTGGCCTCCGGCAGGTACGGGGTCGCCGCTGAGCTGTCTTTGTCGTGCCACACCCACTGCACGGTCCTCAGGATCTCGTCATCTGTGGTGCTGCCGTCCGCTCTCTCCAGCAGCGCGTTCAGATCGGGCATCACTCCAGTGACGTAGTCTTTAAACCCCGAGATGGTGGCGGTGGTGCCCTGGATATGGATCTCCACGCCGTGCTTCCTCTTAATGAGGTCCAGGCAGCGCCGGTGGAAGGCCGACAGCTTCCTGAAGCTGGTGTGCTGCAGTTTCTCCTCACACTGCCTCAGGCCCACCTTCTTCCCCAGAGCGATGTCGACACGCACCAGGTCGTGTGAATAAGAAGCAAACACCTCGATCTGCGCTGTGTTCGCCGAATTGATGGCGTCCTGCAGAGACTCGTCCATCGCCTTCTTCAGCATCTGGCTCTCGTCCGCCGGTGCCGCCTCGTCTTTGGAGAGCTGGAGGACTTTCTGCAGCTCCTCCTCTGCGAATTGATCTGGGTTCTGATTCATCTCCATGGACAGCTGGATGGCCAGAGAGAGACGCGCGTCTTCATCCAGACTGATCTGACCTCCTGGCTGAGTCTCGGATTCATTCGCTTCCAGGGTTTCTGGCTAAAAAGGAGACAACCAACTGCCTTTAAGACCACGAGGAATTCAGGCTTTATTGTTTTAATGTGTCTAAAATATCTGATGATTCAGAGAACATCTCGTTATATATACTTATGTCATTAACTGCAAATAACTGTTTATAAATTCTTTATAATATCATCAACACAAAAATATTTAATTTCTGATTTCTTTATCCAGTTTTTCTGAAAAATATATATTTTTTCAGTAAAAGATCTCATTATACAGAACATCACACTGTCTAAACATATTGCATTATCTAAAATAATTAAACAGTCTAGAAAAATCCTTATTATCTTGTTATCTAGAAAATAGTAAGATTATTCCACGTGAAAAGCTTAAAAATTCCAATTATCTAACTATCTAGAAAAATCCATATCTTATTATCTGGAAAATATTTCTTTAAAAATCTAGACCTAGAAAATGTGAGTGTGTACAAAATATTTCACGTAAGGATCTGGAAAAAGAATAATTATCTTTATTATTATCTTGAAACCTTTCCAATATCTCATTATCTGGAAAACACATCTTCACACCCTCATAATCAAATCTCGGTTTCATGAGACATAAAAGAAATTATCTTAAAAATTTGCATTTATTTGTCTGATTATCTAGAAAACATCTCATTATCTCATCATTCATTCTTCTCACATTTAAACATTAAATTTACTTACATCTTTAATTTTACAAACCATCAAACGACCCTCATTGTATATCTGGGACTTTACCATGTGAAATGTCAGTAAAGACATTGAGTGTCTCTGTCCTGTAGGAGAACCCTGTCCTGGACTGACCTGTTCTAGTGCGTCCGAGTACAGATCCAACTCCTCCGTCTGCAGCTGTGACAAGATCTTCTTCGTCTCCTCTAGACGAGCTGAGAATGTGTGTGACGTTAGCATGGTTAGTACGTTAGTACGACTCTTGACAACAGAACACAGAACTTATGAGAAAATCACAATGACAGGAACCTGAGGTGTCTTTATCAGTAGACGAGAGTGCGCCGGCCCTCAGGGCGGTCAAACCTTGAACTGATGAGCTCCTCGCGAAGTTCTGACTCGTTGTCATTTTCCACGCCAGAGCGAAGATATCCTAAAGGATGAAGAAGGAGAACAGATTTAACGCAGAGTGATAAACCGCTTCAACAGGGTTACTTTTTTAAATCATTTTTGCTCATATTAGAGTGTCTAAGTGTCCTTCTGTAAGTCATATTAAACCCAAATCAGTAGTATTTGTTTAAAAATCTTAATGTTAATGCTGATTTTTATAAACTAAATGTTTTAAATATTCACTATAACTTATTATAACTTTATACAAACTTCCAAACTACAGAAAGTGTGTTCAAAGTATTCTTTTTTCCTAAAAATAAAAGCCACAGATTTTTTAAAAATAAACACTGTATATAGTGTAAATGTTTATATAAAATATTAAATATTTACCATTTAGTTTTTCTTTATTTCTTAAATCATAAAATGTGTGAAAAGTGACAAATTTTATGGTAATGTTTTTTTTTGTTAAATAAATAAAAGTAAGTATTTAATACAGGAATCATAAAATATGTTATTTTATAAAAGACAATTAAATAATCACAGTTTAATAATTAAGTATTTACTTATCATTACATCACACAGTATAATTATTATCTGCAGACACCATTTTATTCGATGACACACATTAAGTTGGTCTCACTGCAGGTACTTCATGGTTACCTCGTCCTCCAGGGGCTCCCAGTGCACCCTCTCCAGGCTGATGTAGACCTGGAACTTGGCGGTCATCTCTCCCAGGATGCTCTGCCCCTCCTGGTCATGGAGCAGGAAGCGGGCGATGCCCGGCTGGCTCACCGTGATGATCTTGGTGAGGGTGGAGTTAACCACGGCGGATAAAACCTCGCCCGCTGTCTGACACGGCACGAAGTTTCCCTGGATCTGTCCATCAACAGTTGCAGAAAATCACACACACACATATTTCTAACGCCACAGTTTAATATAAGCAAATTCACTCTACAGAATAACAGCAGCCGCACCAATAGATTATATAATAAATAAATATTAAATCATATGGGAGAATTTATATATAAAAAAAATTTCTCTACTTAAAATTTTATTAAAATAATTAGTACTGATTCTTTTTTTTCCCTGATAGAAAAAATACAAGTATTTTATTTTGCTTCATTAAAAATAAACTTATAGAATAATATAATATAAAGTTTATTTTGAAAATTATTTATTCCATCTTCTGTGGCAAATAGAAATAAACGCATATAAATTTCTCTTATTAAAAATGTTTTATGCAAATAGTTTGTTTTATGATTATGCAAATGTTAACAATTAATCTAAAATATATGTAATTTTTTATACAATTGTTTAAAAATTATTTAACAAATAACTGATTTTAACTGATGATTAATTTAAAATGCATATATATTCATTCAAGTTGATTAAAAATACATTAAGAATAACCTATTAAAATGAACTATTCAATAAAAAGATTAAATAAATGCATAAATCATAAAATGTATTACAATATTGATAATTATACATACAGTATTTAAAATAAATTTTATTCACATATATTTACACAAAATTAAATTTAATTAATTGAACAATAATTAAAGTATATATACTGTAAATGTAAAAAACTTTTATGTATTTATTATATTTATTTTAAGAAATATTTATTTTTAAATGTAATTAAAATCACTGGCATTTAATGCATGATTTATATAAAAATCTTAATGCTCGAATAATAAAACCACAATTATATAAAATAATTTTTTTATATATATTAAGCATCTGTACAAACTTACATTTTATTTTTTAGCTGTTTTAATTTTTGACTGTATGTATTATATTTTATAAAAGTGATGATAGTGAGGAGGGACTCACGCTCAGCCCGTCCCCCGTGTCGAGGGGGAAGATTATGACCTCACTCATGTCCATGAGCAGCTGTTGATGGTGCAGCTGGATGTAGGTGAGCATGGCGGGCTGCATGCTGATTACAACCTCCTTCTGAATGGGCGTCCTGAGGAACCGATCCAGGTTCTCCCTCACCTCCTGCTCCCTGTCCTTCAGCGTCATCACGGAGACGGTGTTCCCCCCGGCCGAAGCCTCGGCGCTGCACGTGTCCTGAGTCATGAGGAAGTTTCTCCACTCTTCGGAGGAGATCAGGTACTCGTACTCAGGCTCCACGGGCAGGACGAACTCGCTGACCGCACCCTTTATCACCTCACGCGCTTGGGTCACCATCTGCATAGAGGTGGAGCTTAAAATCAGCGCGCCCCCTGTCACGGTGTATGCACAGGGCAGCCCCTGGTCCCTCAGCTTGTCTGTCAGCTTGTCTCTGATGTCCTGTCTCTGGAGGAAATCAGCTTTCAGGTCGCTGACTGGGACGTGGGCCTGCGACACGCCGCTCAGGAACTCCAGCAGCTCGCTCTTCAGTTTCTCGGCTTCATCTCGGACGGGGCCTTTCACCTCCACGCCGTTCTGCGAGACTCTGATCGTGTAACCGGAGTGAGACTTTTCCAGCTTGTTGGGGAGGTCTGAGAGAGAGATGAGCTGGCGTTTGATGGGGTCAGGGACAGAGAGATGGCACACACAGGGCTGTGGATCAGGTGAAGGTTGAGAGACCTGCGTGGTGGCACTGGAAAGCTTTACGGATATTGGAGTCACCTGGACGTCAGGTTTTAGGACGACAGTTTCCTGACTGGGTGGCAGTGGCGATGCACCACTGAGGAGATCAGTGTGTGTGCCATTCGAAGGCGATACAGCGCTACCCTGATCCGCTACACCCGGAGCTGTCCCGTTCTGTAACTCCGCCTGAGACGCTCCTTCCTCCGAGTGCAAGAAAGAATAATACGGTTTCACAGTCAAGTCCGTCTCATCCAGGCTGTGAGTCTTCTGAAGTACACCGTCTACGGCTGTTTAACAAAAACATCCCATATTATACAAAATAAACTTAACACAGAATCGAGAGAAAACACTTAAACTTTAGCCAAGACACAGAATACACTAATCTGAGACTTTCCTAGAGAGGGTGTGGCCAATGAGCATGCTTGATTGACAGCAGTATAGCACAGTCACTGTACAGGGAGAGTGAAGAAGGCGTGGCATTTGAGTAGTGGGTGTGGCTTCGGTGTAATGGGTGTATCCTCTATAAATGGGTTGTGGAAGTGTAGCCTGTGTGTATTAGATGAGGCTTCAGTGTAGTGGGCGTGGTCTGTGTGCAATGGGTGTGGTCTGTCTGTTTTGAGTGTGGTCTTTCTGTTGGTGTGGAATGTTTTTTTATGGGTGTGGTCTGTTTGTTGTGGGTGTGGTCTGTTTGCTGTGGGTGTGGTCTTTCTGTTGAGGGTGTGGCCTGTTTTTTATGGGCCTGGTCTATAAGTTACAGGTGTGGCGTATTTGTTATGGGTGTGGCCTATTTGCTATTGATGTGAACTGTTTACAGTGGGCATGATGGGTTTGTTATGGGCGTGGCCTGTTGGTAATGGGCATGCCTCTGTTGCCATGGGCAACAGGGACCAGCCTGTCATAGGCCTGGTCTGTTTGTAGTGGGTGTAACCTGTTTGTAGTGGACACGGCCTGTTTGTTGTGGGTGTAGCCTATCTGTCATGCACACAGAATATATGTTACTCTTATAGAAAATAGGGTGTGGCCTTTCTGCTATGGGCGTGGCCTGTTTGTAATGATTGTTGTTTGTAGTTGTGTGGCCTTTTGTTGTTGTGGTTTGTTAGTTGTAAGTGTGTCCTGTATGCAGTGTGTGTCCTGTGTGCAGTGGGTGTGGCCTGTGTGTAGTGGGTGTGACCTGTGTGCAGTGGGTGTGGCCTATGTGCAGTGTATTGTACTGAGCCAGCTCTAACCTGTATGAAATGAATCTCTGTTTGTCGTATAGTGTAAGAGGAGAGGGGCTCCTGAGTGACTTACACTGCACATCTTTAAAGGAGACTTTAGCGAGTCGCTGAGAGACCCTGCTCACGGCCGTCACTTCTCCTCCTCCACTGCGGCTGTTCTCAAAGTAGAGCGTTAGCAGATCGTCGGGCAGGTCAGGGGGCAGGTTTTCCACCATGATGGAATCTGTGCATTCCACCTGCTCCAGGGTCAGCCTCGCTCCCTCCAGTGTGCGCTTGGAGACTTTACTGCACATCTTCTTGAAATCTGTAAAAACATTTCCAATACCACAGTGTGAGGTGTTTAACGGGCTCAGAAGACGTTGAGTCTGCGTTACCGTGTGTTTCTACACACTAACCCTCGAGTGCAGGCTGGTTGAGGTGAATAAGGACCAGGTCTTTCCCCGGAGACAGGTAAAGAGTGTAGTTATCTGCCTCGAGCCCCGTCAGATTCTCCACGTAAAGCTCCAGCATGTCGCGGGTGGTGCTGGGAGAGAGGCCGCGCAGCATGAGTTTCCCATGATCCTTTGGAGGTTTCTTGCGTACAATCAGTTTGGCATCCATGAGAGTGTGCGAGCCTTTCTGCACAACGCTCCTCGCAACTAGTCAATACACACACACACACACACACACACACACACACATGCTGTTTGTAAAGTAGATAATATAATAAAGGAGTATCATAAGCCACTGAAATAGATATACGAGTCTCACCTTCTTCATTTTCAAACACCAGTAAGGCTTTGTCTCCTTTCCTTTCCAAAGAAATAACGGTTCCTCCTCCGGACCTCCTCTTGTTTTCAAAGTAGAGGATCAGCAGGTCATCATCCATCTCAGCGGGGATCTTAAGGATCTCCACACTGCAATCTTCCAGGTTTTCATCCTCCATCCTGATCGTGAGTGAGGAAACAGAGCAGCAGAGACATGCAGTTAGGCCGTGCTCCAGTTCTCTTACTGGAGTATTTCTGTACAAAAAATCCCTGCTTACAATATAAACGTCAAAAATCAGAGTGTATCTAATAAATAACAGGCGACTAGATTAAAGGTTGAAGTAATTACTTAGAGTAGAAAGTGCAGATGAGCAAGTCATCCTTTTTCTAAAACCAAATGTAAATATTGCCTGGATTGTCTCAGTACATTTCTCATTTGTATAATTCTACTAGAATAGCATTTCCTGTGCATTAAAAAAGTATTAGGCCCCTTCCTGAAATTTAATATTATATAAAAATAAGCCAAGTTAATACAAAATGCAGTTTTTAAATGATGATGTCATTTATTAAGGGGAAAAAAGTGGACCAAACCTACCTGGGCCTATGTGAAAATCATCTTCCCCCTTGCTAAATCATAAATGTACTATGATTTTTAAAAAGCTGAGTTAAGTTTTACTTGCCCCACCCAGGGCTGATTACTGCCAGACCTGTAGAATCAGGAAATCACTTAAATAGAACCTGTCTGACAAAGTGAAGTAGGCTAAAAGATCTACAAAAGCAAAACATTCAAGACCAGATGAGTAAAAAAGTAATCTTTCAGTTTGGAAAGCATTACCAAGACAACAAGGCTTTGGGACTCCAGCGATCCATGGTGAGAGCCATTATCTACAAATGGAGAAAACTTGGAACGGCGGTGAACCTTACCAGGAGTGGTTGGCCCTACCAAAATTAGTACACAATGACGACGGATCCAGGAGCTTAAAAACAAACCCAGAACAACATCTAAAGAACTGCAGGCCTCATTTGCCTCAGTTAAGTTTGCGTCAAGATCCAACAATAAGAAAGAGACTGGGCAAAAACGACATCCATGGGAGAGTTCCAGGCCGAAAGCCACTGCTGACCAAAAAAAAACACAAAGGCCTGATTATCCCCAAGACTTCTGGGCAAGTATTCTGTGGACCGATGAGACATACGTCCTGTTACGTCTGCTGTAAAACTAACGCAGCAATTTATAAAAAGAACATCATACAACAGTCAAACATGGTGTGACAGTGTGGGGCTGATTTGTAGCTTCTGGACCCAGATGACCTGCTATAGCAGACCTGGGCATTTTGCGGCCCGTGGCCCGATTCTGACTGGCCCGCGAAAGGTTGCTTGAAATTAAGAAAATAAAACCTACTTTCAAAATTTTGCATAAATAAAAGATGTGCTTCACATCTCCACCTAAAACATTCAACCTGACTTTGATGCACTTGTTAATACCCCTATCTCACCTACGC
>JAQMYL010000023.1:33917511-33939314 GCA_030014365.1 Clarias pachynema | reverse complement strand
CGCATTTGTTTATTTAATATAATCGCAACATTTGCTGTAATGTAATCGCATAGGCTGACATCGCGATTGCGATATTACTAATCGTGCAGCACTAGTGCTGATTAATAACAGCAACTCTGAGAATAGAGCAGGTTTATATTATTGCTCACTCTTATGTTATTGTTTCCATATTAAAACAGATTTAACAAAATTTATATAACATCAATGTTTTCTCTAAGGAAGTGTTGAAAGTATTCGACATTGTCTAAGTGTGTGTAAGTGTCTGTTCCTTAACTCTGGTCCTCAGTGGTCGTGTTCGATGCCCGGTGAGCTCCAGCCCCTCAGATTGTCCTGCTCCGAACTGAAACCTGTCTTCATTTTTTCTGTTTATTTTTTCTACATCCATTTTAGTTTGAGATTGTAAATAAGTATGTACAAGTTAAATGGTTAAATACAGTTGTGTGTAGAAACGCTGAGTCATGGTCCTGCTTGTGTTCAAAGTGTTGGTGTGTTAATCCTGTGGAGCTTCTGGGATTTCCTGTTCAGAGGAGGAAATTAATTATTTTGCTTTACTGGTTACAACACACTCACACTCTCTCTCTCTCTTGCTCTCTCTCTCTCTCCCTCTCTCTGTGTCTCATACACTCTCTCTCGCTCACACACACATACTTACACACATGCTCTAAGAGAACTCCTGCACTGTACATTTAATACTAAAAGCTAAAATATTATAAAGATAACATTAATAAAACATGCATACATACATTTAGACAGAAAACATGAACTAATATTGATTTATATAATGATCAAACTCTAAAGTATGGGAAATTAGGTTTAACTTGTGTTTATTACATCTTAAAGTGAAACCTAGTCAATTACTGTTATAATTATCTGATTTTTGTTTTGTTTATATATTACTCCTTATATATAGTATTAAACCATAAATTAGTCATGTTAGTTGTTCAAATAACTTACTTTATAGTTAACAAATCTCAGCTTATTTCTGAAAATAATATTTAAATAATATTTAGTAAATATTTGGTAAGATGTTCTAATCATTTTAGCATACTGAATTAATTTAATTCAGTAATTAATTGATCAATTAAATAATTAATTGATCAACATGCGATATTGTATAAATTATCTAAAAATATTAAACGATTCTGAGTCAATAAGTAAACGATTCGAATCATTTGAGCGTCAAAAAAATGCAAAGAAAAGTTGCATTTTTTTGTTATACAAATATTATAAAATAAATCTTCACGCTTACTAAACATGATAAAATAGTTAATAAGAAGTTGGAATAATGTAATAAATGACTAGGAGTCAGTGGATAAAAGATTCAGAGTCAATGTGTCGACCCACTGAACAAAAGAATCATTTAGCGCATCACGGCTCTGTGGTTTGTGACGTAATTGGAGTCGACTCCGCAGGGGGGCGGGGTTTTCCCCGGCTGTGGTTGAAGCGAGCCCGGTCCGGTCAGTGCGCAGAGAGAGCGAGAGAGAGAGAGAGAGAGCGATATGATGTTTTAGTGTGAGTGTGTGTATAAGTGTGTGCTTGTGTGCTTGGTTTTGCTAAGAAGTGCTGTAAATGGGTAACGCGCAGAAGAAGGGCGCGTGGACGAGTTCCGGTGTCGCGAGCCCGGCGCGCGCCAGAGCTCGCGAGGGAAATCCCGGAAGCGCGGACGGGAAGAAGACGGCGCTCGCGAACGGCGCTCCCACTGCAGAGGCGGAAACCGGAAGCACCGGAACGCACGGGGTGAACCTCGATGCCCCCGCCGGGGATTTGCCCCCTGCGCTCGCGCGCCTCAAGAACGAGGGCAACATGCTGTTTAAGAACGGGCAGTTCGGGCTCGCGCTGGAGAAGTACACCCAGGCCATAGACGGGTACACACACTCAGGTGGGGTGTATTCACTCATCACACTGCATTCGGTTTCTCTAATAATAATAATAATAATAATGTGTAGTCTATAACAGTGTATAAAGTGTAAATAGACAGATTCCGGTAGTGTGTTTTGACATCAGGGCGCGTCATCATGACGTCACGAGAGAGAGAGAGACAGAGAGCAGAGGCATCAATCTAGTGCTGTCCTGTGTCCACATCTGTCTCTCAGAACCAAGAGCTGATCTTAATGCTTTTATTATATTATAAAATGAACATTTAATCACTTTTTAAACATCAAAAATCAATGTATTCCAAATATTATGTTTCAAATTTAGAACACGATTGATGTTTAAGTACACAGAGGTGAGGTCTCACCTTATAACCTCTCTCTCTCCCTCTCTCCCTCTCTCTCTCTGCGAGTAATGTACTCTGGCTCATGGGTCGATAGTTTAAACTTTTAAAATGAATACAGACTTCACAGACTAAAAGTTCACCATGTGTGTGTTCTGTTTCTAAGGTTAAAGGATTGCGTTAGTTAGATTTGGTGGGTGTTCGGCACTCACTGTGTTCAGTTGTGCTCAGAAGTTTACACACACTCCTCATGAAGGTGAATGTCATGATGAGATCAAGCTTTTAACGATTCCGTTGAGCAGAATGATTAGATCTTTAATAGAAGAACAGGGACAAAATTAAACACACACACACACACACACACTATCAGTTCTGAAAGTCATGAAATGACTTTTAATTTGCCGACCCCAAGGTCTCACGACTTCCTGTTAGTGATGATGATGATGATGATGATGATGATGGTGGTGGACTCCAGCTGGTAGCTTCTCTATACAACAAATGAAATGAACTGGAAGCTGCTGGAACACCAGCATCACTGTAACTCAAATACCTAAGAAAGAGATATGTCTTTAGTAATTGTTTAAAGGCTTCCAGTAACTTAGATGTACGGATATCTAGAGGAGGTTCATTCCCTCACTTAGGAGCCAGAACAGAAAACAGTCTAGACGCATGTCTTCCTCGAATCCTAAGGGATGATGGGACCACAATTGTAGCTGCATTAATAATGATGTGAATGGAAATAAAACAAAGCAGAATATCTTTCAGGGTCAAAACCTGAAAAAGAAGAAGAAGTGGTTTAAAAATACAGTTCTGATGTTATATCATGTTATATTACACTGTACTCTAATTCGTTTCCATCAGCATTGTGTTCCTGACTGGGATGTTATATTCATAGTTAATCATTTTGAATAGTTTTAATACTTTTTTTATCGGATTAAAAGTAAATGATGTCCGTCCCGGTACAGTAGTGAGTTGAGACACCAGGTTCACGATCACGTCTCGAGTCAGAGGAAGCTTTCCACTTTGAGGGAGAGTTTTTTTTTTAATTCTACATCGCCTGATATTTTAAATATTATATTTTAAAACAGTGTTTCAGGGTGCAGTTTAAACCATTGTAACTTTTAATTACTCAGGGATTAATGTGTCTCGTTTGCTAAAGGTTGTGTTTGTAACATTTCGCAAAGCTGTTTCATGGATTAATGCAGGTATTGCAACTAATAAGAAACCTCTATTATTATTATTATTATTTTTTTTTTATTAATAATATTATTATTATTATGATATCTGAGTATCTATGCAAAATAATGCTAATAATAGTAATCATCTAATTAATGGACTTCCCAGAGGTCCACTTGTTCAATGTATGAAAGGTTTAAATATATACGCTTTATTTTTTGTGAATGTTCTAGACATTAAGAGTAAACGTTGTGCTACAGCACAGAGAAATATCTTACTTAATACCCTGAATGAAGAAACTTCTTGAAATAAAGTGAAAAAATTCCAACCTGAAGAAAGACAGGAAAATATGTTAAACAGAAAATACAAAAAGAAATGCTAAATTTATGAAATCCCATATCAGTTCAAAAGGTGGACAGTGTTAAAAAAGTTATTTGTGGTTTAATCTTAAAAAAAGAAAAATCTCAAAAGTGATGAAAAGGAAAACGTTTTGTCTTTTAACTCGTCTTTTTCCTTCTGTTTGAACCACAAATGAGATGACACAACATCCTGTATTAATTGTGCACATGTGTGTGTGTGTGTGTGTGTGATGGGTGTGTATGTGTATTAGTCAGTCAGAGAAGCATGTCAGAGCCTGAGCTGCTGATTTGTGAGTTCGGTGTTGAGTAACTCAGCGCCTGGTGTTGGGGTCGAGTCCCTGATTTACACACACTCTGTGTATCTGAGTTTAGTGTTGAGTCTCTGACTTGTGCTTCTTCCATCTAATTTTACCCCGAACACAATCAGTTTGTCTTTACACACAGTTTCAGTTCCATGAACACCACTGATTCCCTGATTTACTGTGTTGATTTCTCGATTTCACTCATGTGTGATTTTCAGTCACCTCAATCATTCTTCCTGCTTTTATAAATGTTCTTGAGTTTGAAGTTTCAGTGTTCGGTCTGCAATCCTTTTCATTATTATTATTATTATTGTTCCTGCTGAGTCTCAGCGTCTCCTGGTGTTAAATCTGTAGTAAACTCGAACAGAATGAATAAGTTACTGATTTTTATATCGAGTCTCTGAGTCTTTAACCTTGCAATCAGTTTGACAGTTTTCTGTGTCAAATTCCAGAGTTATTTATGTGTGTGTGTGTGTGTGTGTGTGTGTGTGTGTGTGTGTGATTTAACAGGTATCGACAGTCCTGAGGATTTGTGTATTCTGTACTCCAACAGAGCTGCCTGCTATCTGAAAGATGGGAACTGTACAGACTGCATTCAGGACTGCACCAGGTTTTATAAACACACACGCACACACACACACACACACACATCTCAGACAGATTAACGCTCAGCACAATAATCTGAGCTAAAACAAGCTTCACCTCCGTCCTACACACTGCGAGCATCTCCTGTCTGCGGACTCAACACCCACGCTGCTATAGTGTTTATTTAATTTTGTTTATAATATAGACTCGCACTATTCATATGAATATTCATGATGTTTTAATAGAAATGTACACACATAATGGGGTCTGAAAGACTTCACACTGAAAATATTGCAGTATTCTTAAAATCTAATACATAAAATAACTAACTAGATAAATAATTTAAATTCTGTAAATGATAACCCTTAAGTCTCAAAACCAGTTAATGTGGTATTAAATATAGTATTTTCTAAAGTTTACTCTAAGTATAATTTTATGAATGATCAGTTCTACAGCCTGTGTGTGTGTGTGTGTGTGTGTGTGTGTGTGTGTGTGTGTGTGTGTGTGTTGATTGTCTAAGGACTCTCCTGGTGATGACACACACTGATTAGATCTGATCCCTCTCTCTCATCCTATTATACTCTCAGTGCCCTGGAGCTCCACCCCTTCTCCCTGAAGCCCCTCCTCCGCAGAGCGATGGCCTATGAGACGGTGGAGCGCTACAGGAATGCCTACGTGGATTACAAAACCGTCCTGCAGATCGACTCCAGCGTGCAGGCGGCTCACGACAGCGTGCACAGGTAAGACCCACGTGTGTGTGTGTTTTTTTGGGGGGTGGGGGGGGGTTTGGAGATACTGCAATTACCACAGCAATTAAACACCAATATCAAACATTAAATAATGCTGTTAATCATATAATCACCTCTATTAGTCATACAAACACCGGCGAAACACCACTATCACAATCGAATACTGTTATTAATCATAAACACCATGAAACACCAGGAACCGTCCATATTTACCCGGCAACACTAATGCGCAAAGCCAAGAAAGTCCAATATTTACCAGGAATTACTAATACCCTCTAAAACCACAGATAAACTCTAATCTTTAACAACATTCAGCATTCAACGTTTATGAAAATCAACACACACCAATAAACACCATATTCACTTTCAAACATTAATATGAAGCCATAAATACCTTAACAACTGACAATATGTTTCATCAAACACCAGCATGTACCATAGAAACATCAATAAACAACAGTATTACACATAGCAAACCAACAAATATCAGTATTTACTATCAAGCACCAACATGAACTAATAAATACCAATATTACACATAAAACACCAACATATTCTAGTAATCGTGATTAAACACCAATACCATGCATATAAACACAAATAAACACCAATAGTCCACATACAAACACCAGTAAATTACTATCAAACACCAAAATCACCATTAAAACACCAGTAAACACCAATATTAAATATACAAATCCCAGTCAGACACCAACATCAACCATAAAAATACTAACGCGCTAATATTTGCTATCAAACCCTAATGTTAACAAAACACCGCCAACAAATGCCATTATTTACTAAAAACACTAACATTAACAATTAAAACACCAAAAAACACAAAACTTTTGATCTCTTATTTACCATCAAGCATCAATGTTAACCATAAACTCCATTATTTTTTCAACAAACACCAACATAAACCATGAATCACCAGTTAACATCAATGTTATCCATAAATACAACAATTATCTTTTTTTTTTTTTTACCATTAAGCATTAATATTTCTCATAGAAACACCAACAAACCGCAGTATTTACCATCAGAGATAACCATAAAACCATATAGGAAAAAAACATAAAACACCAGCAAAATGCCAGCAGCTACCATTATAAACCATAATTATCCATCAAATACTATAGACACTAGCAACTAACTAAATACCAACAATGTCCGCCAAACACCAACAGTCGACAGATAAACATCACTATTCCCCATTATATGTTAGAAAACGTTCATGAATCAACAAGCAAACACCAGCAATTGTTAATTTCTTTTTTTAACCACTCTAATACCATAAGGTACACACAAACACCAGAGTTCATCAGTATTCTTGTCAAACACCACCAATCGTCAACAAACACCAACATTCTCAACCCCATTAAAGTGTTCACTGTGGACCAGTGCAAAAACAACACATGGTAAACATGTGCTGGTGGTGTTTGCTTAGGTTTGATAAGAAAGTTGGAGAACACTGGTGTTTCTAGGTGTTTCGGTTTAAATGGTGGATATTTTGTAGACTTTTCTGTTGTGTTCTTCATAAGGATCACAAAGCAGCTGATGGAGCAGGATGGTCCTGACTGGAGGGAGAAGCTTCCTGAGATTCCCAACGTTCCAATTTCAGCACAGCAGCACCGGAAGGATGAACCGAGCGCTGAGGTTCTCCAGGCACGAGCAGCCAGAGCTGAGCAGGAGAAGGGTTAGTCGTTATCACACACACACCACTGCATCTGAGAACATCTCCATCACCTTCAACACAAAGACAGAACCATCTTGTGTCACAGAGATTCTAGTACATCACTTTTACGATTGCTTTAAACAGAGACAGGGTAGTTATATAACGTAGCTCAGGTGGAATGGTGTCTCTCAGGAGGCTTTGTCAATCTCAGCAAACACCAAAAGTCTCCATGAAGCACCATAATTCTTCATCTGACCCAATCAAACACCAACATTCCCACCCAGTACTCTCATTCCCCATTACAGGCCAGTCCTCACAATCACACTCCATCAAGCACCAACAGAACCACACCTTCTTTATCATCCACCACACTGGTATTCACAGACAAACCTAAACAGGATTCTTTATTTTAAAAAAAAAATTTTTTTAAAACACCTGCCTCCACCACCATTCACCTTAAACACTCAAATTCAGCAATAGTGAATAATATGTATACTCTCAAACACTTGTTTACAAACTCATTCACACACACATTCACCAACTAACACACATACTCACATTCCCTATCTCAAACACTCACATTCCCTATTAAACACTTACAGCCGTGGCCAAAGTTTTTGAGCATGACACAAATATAAATTTTCCCAAAGTCTGCTGCTTCACTGTTTTCTGATTTTTTGTTATTATGATCTACTGAAGTATAATCACAAGCATTTCAAGTGTCGAAGACTTTTCTTAACAATTACGTTAAGTTCATGCAAAGAGTCAAAATTTGCAGTGTTGACCCTTCTTATTCAAGACCTCTGCAATTCACCCTGACATGCTGTCGATCAACTTCTGGGCCACATCCTGACTGATGGCAGCCCAGTCTTGCATAATCAGTGCTTGGAGTTTGTAAGAATTTGTAGGTTTTTGTTTTTTCACCCACCTCTTGAGTATTGACCACAAGTTCTCAGTATGATTAGGGGTCCGGGGAGTTTCCTGGCCTTGGAGCCAAGTTTTGTTCTCCGAGCCACTTGGTTATCACTTTTGCCTTATTGTAAGGTGCTCCATCCTTCTGGAAAAGATATTGTTCCTCACCAAACTGTTCTTGGATTGTCGGGAAAAGTTGCTCTCGGATGATGTTTTTGTACCACTCTTTACTCATGGCTGTGGATACAATGTTTGAACCATTGGGTTCACATGGTCCTCCAGAATGGTTCGGTAGTCCTTGGCAGTGACACGCCCATCTAGCACAAGTATTGGGCCTAGGGAATGCTATGATATTGCAGCCCAAATCATCACTGATCCACCCCCATGCATGCAACAGTCTGGGTGGTATGCTTCTTTGGGGCTTCCTATGAAACGCTCACATTCCCTGTCAAACACTAATTCATTATAAAACACGAGCATTCACTATCAAACACTTGTCCACAAACCCTCACATTCACTATCAAACACCAAAATTGTATTTAGACTCCAACAAACCACATTGTTTTCATTCACAGTCATAATTACCAATAACACCGACATGTCCAATTTTCTCCATCAGTGTCTGTTATAACACCAACAAAGCAACTATTCATCATTAAATACCACCAGATCACAGCCTAGTCCAACAAACACTCACAATGACTCTGTGATGTTCAGAATAAATGTGTGACCGGCCCTCATGTGTCAGCAGAACTTCATTACGATTTGTTGACTTAGTGTTTGTACATTTACTGTGTGTGCATTTTAAGCACAGGGAGCCGCCCGGACCGGTTCTCTCTCTCTCACACACACACACACACACACACTCTTGACAGTGTTTGTCAGCACTAACGCAGCATCTGTTAACTGAATTAATTATGCAGAAGGGTAACTGAAGCGATAGCGCTCGTAATGGAACAAGACGACTCGAGTGACAGTCGCGTCTCGGGGTGGGGGAGGGGTGCTAGCATGACGTTGTAGCACAGAAGTATTTTAGTATTTACTATATTTTTGTATAGTACTTCATTGTATTTGCATACATTTTGTCAGTGTTTGTGTGGTTAGGATTAGCAGTGACTACGAGCATAATGCTAATTATCAGTGAGGCTAAATGATAACTAGCTATTCTGTTGCTAGCACACATGAGCTACCCTTACAGCTGCTATTTAGCATCTAGCTGAAGTGCTAAGCATATGAGTGAAAGAGTGAAAAAAAATTTTGTTTGTTTTTAGCAGTTGCTAACATTGCTAATTAGTTCAAAGCCCACTTTTGCTAACTTGCTAAGTCATGTGTTGTTAGCTAGGCTTGCTAAGTGATTATAAATTTTCTTTTTTTCATGAAAAGTTTTTGTTAAAATGCTGATTGAATGATAACTAAGGGGAAAAGGTAATGCTAGCATGTTTTTTCCAGCATATCCTGAGGTAACTCTCATGTCTAACAGTCAGCTTGTTCAGTGAGCGTGTTAGCAATAAGTGATCAGAGTGTTGCTAATTAGCTGAACCCTGCTACTTACTAGCTGACTAGCTATGTTGGCTAAGGAACAAACTTTTTAAAAAACATAAAACAGTAATGCTAGTACCATTCATCAGCACTTTTGGAAACAGATCAAATGATGGAAGGCATGTTTGTTAATCTTGTTGTGTGAGTAGATTTTAGAAAATGTTTTCTTGTTTTCGTTTCTTCATAGCCAGAAAAGCTGAGGTGCGTTTCAATGTGCTGAAGCAGGAAGGCAACGACCTGGTGAAGAGAGGCGAGTTTGAGAGAGCGGTGGAGAAATACAGCGAGTGTATCGCTCTGAAATCCACCGAGTGCTCCATCTATACCAACAGGTACGAGCTAACTGCTATGAGCTAACTGCTAATTCTGTCACAGAGACAGCAGCGTAGTTCACATCACACGCGGCGAAGCGGTTTGTTAGCCATGAGCCGATTTAAATAATCTTAAATGGTCTGATCTATGTACATGATATGAAATAAGTGTTTATAATGTAAATCATGATTGTGTGTGTGTGTGTGTGTGTGTGAGGTAGCAGGAAAAAATCATTTGCATTATTGGCTTTAATAATTTGGATAGTAAATTATTTAGTGTTGAACTGAGCTACACCTGCTGCAGAGAATGAAATACTGCAGTTGTGACCTGAACACCCTCTGTGTCTTCCCTGAGAGTAAACTCGGATTAAACACTGCAGTGTGATACCACTCTACTGTAGTGTTCAGTGTAGTGTTTGGTGTTGTGTTTGTTGTGGTATTTGTAATGTTTAGAGTAATGTTTGACATTCAGTTCAACAAAAATTTATTTGTATAGCGCTTTTAACAACTGTCATTGTCGCAAAGCAGCTTTACACAATTAAAATTATGGAAATTTATATGAAATGTGAATGTGTAATCGAAATTATCAGATTGTCCCTGATGAGCAAGCCGAGGGTGACGGTGGAAAGGAATAACTCCCTGAGATGGCAGTAGGAAGAAACCTAGAGAGGAACTGGACTCAACAGGCAACCCATCCTCATCTGGATGATAGCAGATAGCAGGGATTGATCTGCACTCATACTGTCTGTTAGGAGGCTGGAAGTTCAGTATAACAGGAGATGTGTTTAAGTTAATATGGAGTCCAGCTCGTTATTGGAGGCTCAGGTAGACTGTAGGAAACTCCAGTCCTGAACTATCGAGTGACTGCAGTCATGAGTCCTCAGAGAACAGCTGTCTGCATCAGCCGAGGCCAGGACCGTCTTCGTGGAAAAGTTGAACCGTCCCCAGACACCTGCATCTCAGACAGACCACAGAGGGCATCCATGCGACGAGATCTCCAACCAGAAGCGGGACACCAGGACGAGTTAGACAGGTCTGGGAGGGTGGGTGGGGGGGAGGGTTCTGTATTACTGGCAGCTCAGGAATGACATGTGTTGTGAGAGAGAGAAGGAGAAGAGAGAGAAGAGGAGACAGCAGAAGAGAAGGCGAAATAGCAGTTAGGTATGGTCACAGTCACACAGTGTATAAGGTGAATGTATATGTAGTGCAAACAGGGACTATGGCAGTACTAACTATAACAGCATAACTAAAAGGGAGAGCCAGAAGGAAACACAGACATGAGGGCTTCCTGAGATGTAAAGCGACCAATCACCTCAACGTCAACAAACCTGAGTGATCAATGAGAGTGGGGAAGACAGCATCTAAACATACCAGTTCACCGTAATACTCTACGTCCATGAGTCCCCCAGATCTGCTCCTTTATCTAAGGCAAATCTGTTTACAAAAATGCTTGGATAAATAAATAGGTTTTCACCCTAGACTTAAACACTGAGACTGTGAACATTAATTGGAAGATTATTTCATAACTTTGGAGCTTTGTAAGAAAAACCTCTGCTGGGTGTGCTGCTCCCTGCTGTAGTTTTCATAATACACGGTACTGACAAGCAGCCTGCATCCTTTAATCGAAGTAGGTTTGGTGTTTTGTGTAGTGTTTGGGGTGGTTTTTATAGTCATGGTGCTTGTTTTGGGTGGTGTTTGTAATGTTTGTAGTGTGTTTGGTGAAGTGTTTGTAGTGTATTGTGTGTGATGTTTGTAGTGTTTACTGTAGCATTTACATTTAGGCATTTAGGCAGACGCTCTTATCCAGAGCGACTTACATTTTTATCTCATTACACATCTGAGCAGTTGAGGGTTAAGGGCCTTGCTCAAGGGCCCAACAGTAGCAACTTGGTGGTTGTAGGGTTTGAACCTGGGATCTTCCGAACCGTAGTCCAATGTCTTAAACACTGAGACACCCCTGGCCCATTTATACTGTTTAGTGTTTGTAGTTTTTAATGTAGTATTTGTAGTGTATTGTTGGTAGTGTTAAAAGTAGTGTTTGTGGCATTTGTATTCTTTGTATTGTTTATAGTGTTTGTAGTATGTAGTGTAATGTTTGTAGTATTTAGTGTGTTGTTTGTAGTGTATTGTTTGTAGCGTTAGTGGTGTTTGTAGTGTTTAGTGTAGCATTTATAGTGTTTGGTGCAGTGTTCATTGTGTAGTGTAGTGTTTATAGTGTTAGGGTTGGGGTAGGTGGTGTTTGTACTGTTTATAGTGTTGGGTATAGTTTTTGTAGTGTGTAGTGTTTGTGTTGTTTGTAGTGATTAGTGTAGTGGTTGTAGGGTTTTGTGTAGTGTTTATGCTTGTTATGACCTCGTCACAGCCCCTGTTTCATAAAAATACATGGATAAATGTGGACAAATTAATCAAACAAACAAACAAAAACAGATAACTTTAGAGAGCGTGTACCTCTTGCCTCATCCTTAAAGTTCATGATGAGCTGTGGGGTCTGAGACATTTCACCTGTCTATAAAGGTGTTAATATAAAGGTGTGTGTGTTTGGTTCAGAGCGCTGTGTTTGCTGAAGCTGGAGCGGTTTGCTGAGGCGAAGCAGGACTGTGACTCGGCACTTGAGCTGGAGCCGGACAACAAGAAAGCGTTTTACAGACGAGCGCTCGCTCACAAAGGCCTGAAGGTCAGCTAACGCCCTTCACCTAACAACCCTCGTCTAACACCCCTCACCTAACACCCTTCACCCCTCACCTCTCACCCCTTACCTAATACCCCTCATCTCACACAACACTCCCCTCACATAACACCCCTCATTTAACATTCCTCAGCTAACACCCCCTCACCTAACACTCCTCCTTACCTCACACTTCTAACCCCTCGCCTTTCACCCCTTACCTAACACTCTTTACCTCACACAACACCCCTCATCCCTTCCCTCCCCCTTACTTTGTACTCTTTTAACATATAGTTTTCATCAAAACTTCTTGTAAATAAAGTTATTAAACAGATGGTTTATAGTTCATTATTTATTGCGAGGTTTAAGGTGAACAGTACAAACACCTTCACCTCTTTTTTTAGGAAGTGCGGATCAGCTCACTGACACTCTGTTTGTTCGTGTGTGTGTGTGTGTGTGTGTGTGTGTGTGTAGGACTTCCTGTCGTCCAGCTCTGACCTGCAGGAGGTTCTGCGTTTGGACCCGAATGTCCGCGAGGCTGAACAGGAGCTAGAGGAGGTCACGGTTCTGCTCAGGGAGAGTCTGTTGGAGTCAAAAACTCAGGGTAACACACACACACACACACACACACACACACACACACACATACACACAATATAAAAAAACCTTAATGTATGTCCTTTTCTCCAAGGCACCAGCACCAGTCTTTAATAATAAGCATCAACAATAGATAGTATTTAATTTTGCTAATATTATATTTTTTACTTAATAAAAAAGTATATTTTAGTAAATGTTTATTAAAAACAGTAAATTGTATATATTATTCACTTGTTAATGATTATAGTTATTTTTCAATATAAATGTATGATTATAGTTAAACCTTGGATTTGAGCATTATAATTCACAGCCCAAAAATATTAATATAAAAAGAATTAATAGAAAATATAAAGTAAAAATAAAACAAATTAATCTGGACTTTACCTTTGAAAAGAATCTCGACAGAGCAGTGTTTCCGTTAGTGTGTGTGTGTGTGTGTGTGCACAAACACACGCACACTTCTCTGTCAGGAAATTTCTCTCATTGAGAACATTCTTCTCATTTTTTGCTTTATACGTGCACACATATGTGGTCACAGTGTTATAATAAACAGTACACGCGCGCTCGGATGTTAACTATACGAGTGACGCACACGCACTGAGACTGAGCATGGGAGACGATCACCCATAATCATGTAGCACGGGAGAGAAGAACCATTGGCTCAGTTGCGATCACGTGACGCTCGGTAGACAAAGCACATGCGTACTACTCTTATATCAAGACCTCGCTCTTTTATCAAGTTACAATTTGTAAAAAAAAAATTGCTCGTCTCGGAAAAAATCGCAGCTCAAGTTACTCGCAGTTGAAGGTTCCACTGTACATATGTTTATTCTGATGTTGTTAGTGTTTAGAGGTGTTGAATCCGGAGTGATTAGGTGTTAATAACATCACTCTTCTCCTCAGGCTGAGGATTTACACACTGACTTTAAAGCAGAAGAACATCTGAACATCTGCACCCGTCTTCCAGCAGAACTACAACCAGCTTTAGCCGAGAGACAGAAACACATATACACACACGCGCACACACACACACACGCTGCTGCACGTTCCTCCTTCCCTCAGGAGAGAGACGGAGGTGATGGTGATGATGATCAGCGCCCGGCCTGGCCACATGTCGCTCAGCATGACGCTTTAAACTCCTCTTTATCATCTTCTTATCGTTTTATATTATTTGATCAGATGAATCAGGAACATCTGGAACATTCAGTGAAATCAAGAGCAGTGAAGAGTCACGTCATGTCTATTTAACTTTTTATTCTCTTTTTTTTTGTTGTTGTTTATTGGGTTGGGATAAAATCATTTAACAGGTAGAAAAGCGAAAGTGGGGCTGTTTGTATTGTTGTTCATTTTAAACAAACGTATTCAAACAAATGAAATACAATAAATAATGTATGAATTATTCATATTAAATCCCTTAAAAATAAAAGTAAAATGTTTGGGCAAAAAAAAACACTAGAACCTCAGACTTCTGCTTAATTGTGTAGGTTTTCTTTTTTTTTAATTGTACTTAATTCTGAAATTATAAAGAAGTTGGTTAATTTTAATAAAAACACCTAAATTGTATCTCATTATCTTTACTGAAATAAAGATTAGATATGTTTGTAATGTATTATTTATTGTATTTCATATCATCAAACATTTCTGTAAAGTGATAATGACCAGAGCATTGCCTTGTTTTTTTTCCTTCACAGTAAAATCAAATCAAATGTAATGATGTAAAATATCGGCGCATGTCCGCTGAGGAAGATTGGGGACGAGTCAGCCTCACACACGGCCACATTTCATTTTAATTATTCAGTTATTCACCTCAGATAACTCTGAATATTTTAATCAGTTTATACAATTATTACAAGAGCTGTTTATCATTTATTCTGCTGCGCTGTTTTACTGAGGCTGATTTACGGTGTGTGTTTATTCAGCATCAGTGATCAGATTGCAGGATCTCATCAGAGCAGCCGTGTGAGAAACGAGCTCGATGTAGAGCGATGCCACGTAGAGCTGCACAACCTCCTCATCAGGGTCAGTGAGTGTCGCTATGCATCATGGGTAAAACCCTGTGACAATGCTTAGTGCATAAAGGAGTCATGGCCTTATCCCAAGTTGAACCCAAAGATTCCCTTTCCCTTGCCACCTCAACCAACTTCCCAAGCCAGTGTGAGATATGGAGCCCCCGAGTGGTGCAGTGATAAAGTGCTCACCCTATCATCTGGAGATTGCGAGTTTTGATTGCCAGGTGACGCTGTAGCCTCCCGTAGCCAGGGGCCCTAGAGAGCGCTCTCACATCAATCACGGGCATCACTGAGCTTATGCAAGTGGAAGGAGCGGATAGCGCCGTCCTCCAAATGTGTTACACCGCCCACAACAGTGCGTGAGCTTTTTGTTTTTTTATTTACACTGAAACATTTCTCAGATTTACTGCTCAGATTTCATACTATTGGTCAGTCCTGCTCCGAGACACACTCGCCCATCAAAGTCTGTCCAAAAATCGTTGCTTGACTGAGACTCGCCCGTCTGCCAGGGACTCATCGATTATCTGAGGCTCTCCTGTTTGGATTTCGTCACTTGAGATCGTCTGAGATTCGCTGCAGTTTAATAAAACTGCTGATATAAACACACTTTAAAAACTAATCCTCATTAACACATATTACTTTTTTTTTCTCCCCTATTAAATCACACAGATACTAATGCAATAAAAATATGCAAGAAACCCATGATGTCATTATTTTAAGGACCTGAGTGCATGCTGAACAACTGTTTGTCTTCGAGGCTGCAAAAAAAATTATGCTGTAAATACTGCAGAGGAAAAATAATATTAATAAAGCTTTCTAAAATACAGTTAAAGAGTCCTCGGATTCATTCTGAATAAATGAGGGCGACAAGGTGTATACAGGGTACATACAATATAGCGGGACACTATAATCCCACAGTGGACTAATGAGAATCTCTCAGGTTTCAGTTTAGGAGCCAGATTTGGTAAAAGGATTACAAACATTAAATGACGTCACAACAAACATGACAACGGAAACCAATTCATGCACTCAAGTTGGCGTTGATTCTCTTTTTATTTGTTATTCTGAAAGACACAGAACAGAGGAACAAGAAATCCAAAAGGCACCATGAGTCCATATGGGCACAAACCCAGAGTCACGTAGTAACTGTGTCTGACCTGAACATATGTTGGTGTGTGTGTGTGTGTGTGTGTGTGTGTGTGTGTGTGTGTGTGTGTGTGTGTGTATATGAGAGAGAGTGAGTGATATCCCAGATGGGTTTGTATTGTTTTGACCCAAACACAGCGCTTGGACACATAACGACCTTTCCCAAAATGGAAAATAAAAGAGTAAGCAAATCAAAAACAACCATACTTTCAACAAGGAAAAGAAAAAAATATATATAATCATTTACAATAACAATTACTGTGCCAGAAGAAAAAAAAAAAAAAAGCAATCTGCTTAACTTCCTTCTGGTCCCTCTGAGGAAACATTTCCAGAACATCTCAAACTTCTGCAGAACATCTCACACTGCTCAAATAAAGTTACAAATAAAAAACAAAAAGCCTCCAACCACAGATAGAACCGGGCCTGAATGCATATGTGTAGGTGTGTGCCGATAATCAGTGATGCGTCACGATATATTCAGCACGAATGATACAGATATCAGACTCTAAAAACTCTCCAAGGGGGATGAAGGGGAGGGGAAAAAAAAAAAAATTCTTTGGTTTGTTTCCTGGTCAGCAGATGTCCCAGGCGGAACCCTCGAGGAACTCCTTCACCAGAACAACAGACATCGGTGCTTTACGTACCGAAACGACGCTCGATTGCTCAGCGAGGTTTAATACGAGGAGGGTATTTATTATATATAAAAAATAAAATAAAAAAACACAGGAACGCAGATCTGGTCTGGAGATCAAAGCGAACGCTTTCTATTACTATGTAACCACGACTACAATCGAACAATACTTTAAGAGACGGCACTCGGACCCGATCGTCATTTGCTCTGCGGGAACAAAAGGTTTACCAGAGAACCACGTAAATTTAAGAGTTTTTAAAATCATGGTGACCTCTGTATAATGGGAGGTGCCTGTGCGTGAGAAATGTAAATAAACGAAAGGGCGTATTTGAGTTTCAGGTCAGTGGGCGTGGTCATGACGCGGCGACTGAGTATCGGCACACGCTCGGACGAGCCCTTCGTCACGGCTGGAGTAGAGGCGTTAATGTGATCGACAGCTACATCACCATCACATAATCCGGACCTGTCAATCACCTGCTTAACCTCTCGAGTCTGTACAGTCACATCCTGTCATCATCATCATCATCATCATCACACCTGACAATGACAAAGTGAAGACTAGCAGAGTTTTATTCTTAATCATATTATGAAACTGGTAAGTGTGTGAGTGTGAGTGTGTGTGTGTGTGTGTATGCATGTGCAACCTCGAGGGGGGTTAGGGTGGAAAGCTAGCATTGTGTTAGCTTGAGCGCTAAATCTCAGTTTGAATACAGACGTTGCGCGCCGGGGTGCCGGGCTGAGCGGCGATGTTGTTATTGCGTTCTTTAGGGGAGCTCTCCGGGCTGAGGGGGCCGGAGCAGAGGGCACGAGGGGCGGGGCTGTTCTCCAGGCGGTCGTTCTCCACCTCGGGGAGAGGGCTGATGGCGTTGGGGGGGCGGGAGGCGTCGAGGTCGGAGCAGCTGAACTCGGAGAAGTGGCTGCAGTGCGAGTCAGCGACGGATGGCAGGCTGCCGCTCAGGGACGGAGAGTCGAACTCGCTCGAGTTGGTGCTGCGCTGCTCCAGCAGCTGTGCGTCCATGTCCTCCCGTGTCTCGTTGATCTTGGTGCTGCCCGTCTTCTTGCGCATCTTGCCCTTGCTCTTCTTCCCCGAGCCGTATTTGCCATCATGGGGGCAGGTGGAGGGGCAGGTGGAGGGGCAGACGGCGCGGCCCCCGGTGCTGCCCTCCTCCATGCTGCTGCTGCCGCTGTGGTGTCGCAGCTTCCCGAGTTTAGACTCCACATCCACCTGCACCTCCATGCTGCTGCCCTCTCTGCCACACACACACACACACACACACACAAGTGGTTAGAGTCACAGTGCTGATGAAACATACTCCTTTGCAATAAAAAAAAAAAAAAAGAAATTTTTTTTTACATTAATTAATTAATAAAATTGACATACACATACAGTGACAGCAAGCTTCAATTTCTATTAAAGCATAAAGAGAACAAACTGAATTGATTGATAGCAAACTGAATCGAATAAAAACATTAACCGGATCCGGTACTGAACTGAATCAAATCTGAACCAAATCAAATCAAATGTATGATGAACCGAATCAAATCAAGACCAACCTGAATCATTCCTGTGCTGAACCGAATCAAATAAATATCGAACTGAATCAAATAAATACAGAAATGAATCATTTTTGTGCTTAACCGAATTTAATCAATACTGAACAAATCATTCTTGAGCTGAATCAAATCAAAACCAAACTCAATCATATCTGGGCTGAACCGAACTTTATCTGTCCTGAACTAAATCATTTGTGTGATGAACAGAATGGCACAGGATCAGTAGGAAATTGATGTGAATGATTACTTCGGTATTGTACACTAGTTTTGGGGATTTGTTGTGTGTGTGTGTGTGTGTGTGTGTGTGTGTGTTGCGCTTTGCCAGCGGGAGTCACACCCCTGCAGCGTCCCCTCACCTGTCCAGAGGCATGTAGGCGTTAAGGATGGATCCAGCCATGGCTTTGGTACTTGCGTTGTCACTGATTGTCCCCAAACTGACTGTGCCGGACTCTCCACTCAGACTGCAGCGCTCCTTCTGTACATCAGCCTGAATCTCCAGCCTAAATACACACATCAAAAGTTAAAATTAATAAATAATTAATGAGGGCCAGAAGAGCAGTGTTCAGGGGTGGACTCGCTGTAACCCTCGGGACATATCTGAAGAGCTTCATGAGCTCAGCCGAGTGGAATTTCGGGTCATGTGACCTGCACATGAACCTTCTGAGCTGTACTGATAATTGCTTATAATGACCACTAGGGGGCAGCTGGAACCTAACTGCTCTTTAAAATTAACTCAGGTGTTGTTTCTTCTTCTTGCTCTAGTTCTTTAAACAGGTGAGAGTCATGTTGGGGTCAGAGAGCGCCTGGGTCTGGGAGAAAGCGATCCGATCGTGAATGGACTCACTGCAGGAAGTGGATCGGCTGTGTTTTTTTGTGGTGCAGATTGTTTTGTTTTGTTTGAGGGGAACCAAGCGAAAGCAGAGCTGTAACAGATGATTTATCGATTTTTTGGTTTGTTTTATTAAATGCGGTTTGAAATTGGACTGAACTGTGATCCAGACTGAAGGACTAACGGGCTGAGACTACAGAACACGTGTTGATGGAGCGTGAATTCACACCAGCTCTGATGTCACAACACGTCCTGCCGGGTGTTTATTCATACTGTGTGAAAAATAACTCCACTGAGAGCTTTCTAAACTGTACGAACTTACACACTGTGTTAGACCATCACAGGGAGGAGTCAGGAAATGTTTATGGCGTGTAGTTATTGCGTGTGTGTGTGTAGTGAGAGAGCGAGAGACCTGTTGAAGCAGTGGCCCACGGTGCTGCCTGACAGACTTCCTGTAAGCGCCATGGTGCTGGCGTTTTCGCTCACGTTGTCTCTCATGGCTCCGATTCGCTCCATGTGACTCCCGCTGGCGCTCAGGCTGCCCGTCAGACCGCCCACGCTGCCCCCGATACTTGCGTTTTGCCTCGTCTCCGCCACCGACGTACTATCTGCATGTGCGCACACACACACACACACACACACACACACACACACACACACACACACATCGCAAATTAAGCACTAGCACGGCAAGCCATAACTCAACAGAGCCACGTACTCAATCTACTACGAGATCACGGCTCTATGTCAATAATCAGACTGAACACACAGTTTCAACACGGGACTCAAAAACACACACACAGAAATGTCCTCGAGTACAAGGAACAAAATAGTGTGTTCCTGGTACGTCCTGTGCCCTGAGCAAGGACATCGGCATGCTCCAGGACACCATTTACAGAGAGAGAGAATAAACAAAAGAATAAAATGGAAAAACAGAAATACACAAACATAAGAGATATAAAAGGGAAAAATTAAGTGAGGAGTCAAACTAAGGACAGTGTTAAATCTACTAAATACAGACAGATGAGTTCAGAGCCTATGTGTACTCAGTTATTATACTAAAGATAGAGTGTACACTACAGGTGCTCTGATCAGAGTTTTGGGGCTGATCGCTGATAACAGGTACGTTTGGGTTATTAGGATCTTCCATTTAAAGTGTTCTACTTATTGCTTACTTGTTTATTTATTTACAATTCATAGCAGGAAATGTTGTTCTAAAAATCAGTGCACAAATATAATCAAGATCTGAGAAAGTATCAAATAAAAAAAACAACTTTTATTTGAAAGCGACATACGCAACATTACATTCTCTTATTATTTTATGCACGTTACAAAGAAGGAAAAACCCACAGAGCCAATGCTCAACTAAAGAGCATCAAGCGGCCCTCAAACACGCAGGTATCTAAATGCAGCTGTCACTCGCTATAACGTGCAGCACGTGGAAGAAGCCTGCATCGATGAAAAAACAAATGGAAACTCTGCACAGAACTTTCATATATAAACACACACATCAGTCAGTGTGTATTTGGCGAGCTGATCGTGGGTACTTATTAGTAAGCAGTCTGCTCCTCTAATTATCCTGAATGAGACTGGGATCAGCGCTTTATTTCTCTATATCATAATTAATCCTGTGATGAAGTTTTTACTGTGTGATGTTGGAGCGCTACTGCTATAAGTGGGCGAGTGGGGGGTCGACCTGTGACATTTAGCTGCTAGGATATATGGAGATTAGGGAGCCTACTGAGGGACACTCACCTGTCGCTGCGGCGCCTCCGCCTACGTTCATGTCGTTCTCGTCGTCGAATTCGATTCGCACTCCTTTCCCGTTTCCCGCCGACACGCCGCAGCCTCCACTGCGGCACAGAGAGATGGGGACCACGCCGTACACGTACGCCAGCATGATGGGCACTCCGATACCTAGGCGCGCGTGCACACACACACAAACAGAAATTTTAGGTTTTATAACGTGTAAGACCTGCCATCAGCTGCATTCATGCAAACAGTGTCCTAGGTTTTAAAGTGGAATACTCTATGAGGTACTCGTCACAGAACTCTCCAACACAACATTTAACTTAACTTTATTTTAAATGTAAACAACATTTAAAATAATTTTTAATTTTAGCTCACTCACCAACGGTTACGGCGGCCACCACTGGCGACACGATGACTGACAGCGTCACTCCGCCCGCGATCACCAGGTTCCTCTTGTGCTTGGAGATTTCTTTTCCTTCGTATCGGCTGTGGATCTGCGAAGGAACATTGAGCAAGAACGCTGTTACGTTTAATCAAACACAATGACGTAAAGATCAAAGTGGATTTAAACGAAGGTAATGTTTCCACAACAACCTTTGATCTTTATACATTTTATATACGTCATGCCTATAATCTTGAACAACGTTTAAAAATCATTCATCTGATTTTCCACAAGATCGCATAAATACATGATCACAAACGTAAGGTATTCGCCCCTTCCTAGGGATGTAACGGTATTGTAAATACCGTCGTACCGCGATAACATTTTTTTTCGATAATACCGTGGTCGCATGACG
>JAQMYL010000023.1:33889361-33901932 GCA_030014365.1 Clarias pachynema | reverse complement strand
ACCACCAAGTTGCCACTGTTGGGCCCTTGAGCAAGGCCCTTAACCCTCAATTGCTCAGATGTATAATGAGCTAAAAATGTAAGTCGCTCTGGCTAAGGGCATCTGCCAAATGCCTAGATGTAAGGAAGGTAACACCAAAGGAAAATCTGGCTTCTGAAATAATTTACTTTTAGATTTATACTTAGGCATACACCTTTATCCAGAGCTACTTACAAAAGTGCTTTGAACATGCAATAGAGCCTTACACTGGTTACTAGGTACATTCAAACACTGCCACTCCTGGTAACTTTTTTTAATGGGGGAATTAACCCAAGTATTTTATGTAAATACATTACATTAAAAGGAACAGCTAATTGAAAAAAGTATGTGTTGATGTAGTATGAAGCAAGTTACACTACATGTTAAAGTGCAAGAATTTGGGGAGGGCACTACAAGCAAAAAACTTGATTTGGTTCTGGTAGAAAGATGGTACAAAGTAAAGTGACAAGCAACACCAAATTCTGTCTTTAATGCAACCATAAGAACCTTCATATACATGCACCTTCTAGTGTATCAAGCAAGAACTGCATGTGCTGGTGTGTGTAGGCCACAAAACAGAATTATTGTAAATTGATAAAATAAGCAACACACTGAACACTTGTTAATGTCTCAAACTTTATTTGAGCAAGCACATTCAGTCCCGGAGAATCGTTCACATTGCCTGTGCGGTTCTCAATTCTCCTCCTTCACACCCAGAAACAGACACACAGACTAGGAATAAAAGAAATATAATAAGGAATGCTATTGGGCCTATTTTCCCCCCTCTATTATAACTTCAGGGAATTTCTCTTTAAAACCCACAATTCTCCACTTTAATTTATATCAAATTTAAAAAAAAAAAAAAAAAAAAAAAAAAAAAAAAAAGGACAATTGACTAGACCTAGCTTCATCTTCTCTAGGTCTGGCAGAGATTTGTTGCATTTTTTTTTTCTTTATCAATTTTTCATCTTTTTGCAGTGTTTTCCATAGTTTTTCGATGTTTATGGTTTTTATCCCCCTTCGGTGAAGCAAGTTTGGAAGATCATTCCTAAAAAAAGAAAAGCATTCATCAAAAATGCACATATAAATAAAACCTGTATACAATTACAGCCGGTATGTCACAGCCCAGAAGTAACCCATTACACCAGGAGTGTTCCATTACCTCGGCTTAGACGCTTGGCACGCCAGTGGAGTTGGTCACATTTTTCTGCTGAGCGGCTTCTTTAGCCTGGTGAGCCTGAAGCACAGCGACAGCCTCCTCAACCTGAAACACCGCACAGACACCCTCATACATCATATACTCAAACACCTGTCCTATTTAGAATGAGAACACCATCATGTCACTTATTAGCAACATGCTGTTCCTTTACCAATCAGTATGAAGTTTAAAGACTTGAGAATCTTAGTTTGTGCAGCTTTATTAAAGCACTACGATCAATTAGGGAAGGGATCACCAATGATGTCCCAATACAATATCATACACATGAATCATACGATCCTGATTCAATTTGTATTGCGATCCTGTATCACAATTTTATAAATTTCTCCCAACTTCAATATCCCCACCCACCTTGGTTAAGTCTAGAACAAACTTAAATAAGCTACTACATAGGAGGTATGCCGTGTCAACAGTTGCACCACCAGCAGGATTATAGAGGAATGGCAACATTACTACTACAATGCAATTTAGTTTTTTTTACATAAAAAAATAAATAAAAAGGCAGTGTGGTGCTATGAATTTCCACACGAGTAACACAATTGAATCAATTCCCCCACCCACTACTCTCGTGTTTATAACAAGCGGCTCTAACGGCAAACACCTCCTGACCAATCAGAATTTAGAAGTTTTCTAAAAATGAGATTTACACAACCTTTACTGAAATTATTCAGAAACGCTACTGTGTCACATGCACATTCCACTGATTAAGGAAGTTCTAGCATGTGATGTTAGAATAATGGGAAATGTGCAAGAGATCAGTGCTGGTCAGATGGCCCCTGTGCATGTCGTCAGGAGTCTGAGTGCAGGTTCCCGCCACTGCAGGAGCTCCCCCACCAAACAGGATTGCATCATCACACCAGACACATTTTCTAGAGGAGACATGTTATGATCGTGCTCATTACTTAATCACCTTGGAGCGGAGAGACTCGGGAGACTCAAGCATGTGAAGCAGCTCAGAATTGTCGATCTCTAGCAGCATACCCGTGATCTTTCCTGCCAGGTTGGAGTGCATGTTCTGGATCAGAGGGAAGAGACGCTCACCTGGAAGGGTTAGGGAAAAATTCATAATTCACATTACAGCTCAAAAGCAGATTTCTTATAAAATAAAAGGTAAAAAAAAATAAATAATAATAAACTGACCCAGCATTTGCTTCTGCTCCTGAGGAGGAGCTGCAGCCAGCATGGATGCCGTCAGAGGCTCCTGACCCTGCACATGCACCGCAGGCTGGGGAAACAGGAAACAGTCTTTTAGAGCGAATAATTCACAGTAATCTGCTGGAGCATAATACAGAAGGCTGAAGTCTGACCTGCTGCATGGAGACCTGAGGCTGTGTGTTGATGTGCTGCTGAGGGTTGCGCACGCTAGCCGTGTATTTGTACTGTGGGATGGTGCGCACTGGGGGCACAGTCGCCGCACCTGCAGCCGTCGCAGGCCTCGGACCCACCGTCTGCCCAGCTGGAGGACAGAAAGAAGTGGTAAGAGGTGCTCCTAAACTCAGCTCATTAAATTGAGATGTTTCTCATGATAAAACTGAATTAAAGAGGAAAACCACCAAGAGCTTCAGTACGTTACAAAACTTAAGACCTTTAGTAACGAAACCATAGTGTTGATTATTTCCGTGAAGCACGGATTAATCAAATGCGGAAGTGGATTTGTTCCTCAACCCAAGGAAAAAACCCGTTTCACCTCACTTTTCAGCTGAAAAAAAACTACCAGGAATAAGCTAGAAGTTTGCAACTGTCTGCTTTAATTGTAAAAATCACTGACCATTTGGCAAAACAGCAAATTAGTCGTTAAAAAACTTAAAGTGAACAGAACTAAATTTGCATGTACTTAAGTGGTACAAACTCACCAACACGCTGAGCAGACATCATACGGGGAACCTGAGAAGCAGGTCTCATAGCGTTGAAGCCCTGTGGCCTCGGAGCTGAGGGCCTCATGGTGGCCTGCATGTTCTGGAAATCTGGGGGTAAAACAAAGTTTATATACACATACACACACAAGTCAAGTCAACACTCAAACTATGTGCCTGTAGAGTTAACTAAAGAGACAACTGCCCAAGCTGAAGGAAGAAACTGCACATTTGTTTCTAAAAGCTTAAAGAAACCAAATGAAATGCTACTTTAAGTCGGTATTTACACAGTGTAGACCTGGATTCAATGGACAAACTACAGCCCTGAAAACAGCAGAAAGCAAACAGTCCTAAGAACTAATTTTTCAGCAGGTCATCGAACCACATTTGAGAAAGCAGTCCACAGGATGCTGATGTGTACGCAGGCACTTACGCTGAGGTCGGACACCCTGTGCAGTCCAGCGAGGACTGGGTCGAAGTTGCGCAAGCTGGCTTGTGGGATAATACGCAGCTCTGTTTTGGGCCTGAGAATTACAAAAACAAAAAGGTTAATCATGTGTTATGGAACCCTGCTTCAAATCATCATGTCTAAAGAGGAGCCATGCTTCCTGTTCTCAGAACGCCTTGAATCAACATGCAGTACACGGTCCTAATCCGTATTAAAAGTTCAGACCTGAGGAATGGCAGCCATGAAATATCCAGACGGCGGCGTGGGCTGGTATGGGTTCAGCACGGTATTTGGTACGGTGTGAACGCTGGCCATTCTCTGCATGTACTGATTGGTCAGATGGGCTTGGCGTTCCTCTTTGCGCTGAGCCAGCGCCACGTACAGTGGTTTGGTGGCTACGATACGGCCGTTCATCTCGGTCACAGCTTTAGTGGCCTCCTCAGGGGAGGAGAAGCAGACAAACCCAAAACCTTTGCTGCGTCCTCCGTCCATCATGACCTGAAAACCAAGACACAGCCTACTATTACAAAAGGGCTTAAGATCCACACTGGTGTTAAATCAGACCACTCGCTACGTTAAATTATGACCTAGAATTATGCAGTGTATGAGAGGACTAAAGCAGAGATGCACCTTGGCACTCGTGATGGTTCCAAAAGGAGAAAACTCCTTGCGTAGGCGCTCGTCGTCAATGCCGTCGTCCAGGTTTTTCACGTACAGATTGACGCCCTACACATTTCAAAACACCATGTTAGACGTGATGTTAACAGGTACACTCCCTAAAATGTTAGTATTAGATTGTACATAGTCGTTATTTATCCCCAGTATCCACTCAGTTAAACCTGGGGCCCATGGACTATGAGGTGACTGTGGCAGCCGTGTGGCCAGTACAGCCCACTGAGGAGGACGCACTGAATTTGACTAAACTGCACCAATTCAATGTTTTAAACATGAGTAAAGACACACCTGGTAGCGCGTCATCCGGTCCTGTTTCATCTGCTCAAACTTGCGTTTGAGCTCAGTCTGACGTTCCACTTTCTTCTGAGCGCGGCCTACATAGATCAGCTTGCCGTTCAGCTCCTTCCCGTTCATCTCATCCACAGCCTGGAGAAAATGTGCAAGATCATGACACCATTTGGGGGGGAAAAATATATAATAATAATAAATAATAATAATAATAATAATAATAATAATAATAATAATAAGTACTTCAGGTGTCAGGCAGGGAAATAGAGTCATGCACATTTCATAATTCTAGTAAAAAATGTATCAGAAATAAGCAAACAATTTAAACAAGGAAGAAGCAGACAAGCTTTTATATGAACTTTTATTTGTAATTTAGTAACTTTGCTCCAATTTAAGATTTGATTTTCACCATCAGTAACCCCCCTGGCCACAACACTGATTTACACCCAAGTAGGACTAATTTCCATTTAAACAGCATTCGTCATTCTTTAAAGATTTGACGGGAGTGTGCGAACCTGCATCAGGTGCTCTGAAAGCCCTTACTGTTCTGCACTTACTTTATTCATTTCACACGCACACTGGACAAAAGGAATAAATTAACTAAATTTTTTTTTTTAAATGTACCAGAACCACAGGAGTTCTAGTACGGTTACTGAAAGGAGAGGACCAAACTAAACTGATAATGAAGCAGAACTACGGTTACTGAATTGGCCAAGGACACTGTTCATTTATAACCAGTATTTAGACAAATTAATTAATAATTTTTTAAAAAGCCATGCGTTTCAAGAGATTGATGGCCAAGATCACAAACAGCAGGTGAAGAGATGCGTGTGAATGCAAGGGCAAAGAGTTGAAGTCTGATTTGATGGCATGAGTGCAGATTTTGCTGCAGGATTCTGAAAATCCAGAGCTTTGCAGTCCAACACCGTTTTAAAGCTTCTTTACTGGAGAAGTCTTAACCTGGACTTGCTTGAACTGCAGAAGTTTGCATACCTTTTGAGCATCCTCGTGCCTTTCGAAGCTCACAAAGCCAAAGCCTCTGGATTTTCCGCCGTCATCAGTCATGACACGGATACTCATGGCAGTACCTGGTAATGGAAGAAAGGTTAACTTTAGTTGACCTGACATTTAATTATAATAAAGATGCAGTTCACAGCTTTAATTTTGCATCCTAACCAGTTATCTACAGCATGCATGTGTGCTTATCTCTGGGCTCCATTGAGCACACCACCCACACAGCCTTAAGCTCACGGGTGATTGTACATAGCCGTTATTTATCCCCAGTATCCACTCGGTTAAACCCGGGGCCCATGGACTATGACGTGACTGTGGCAGCCGTGTGGCCAGTACAGCCCACTGAGAAGGACGCACTGAATTTGACTAGGCTGCTACCTCATGCATTGAGATACTTCGCATGAAGGTCAATGGGAGGACGAACCGTATTTGCTGAACACGTCTTTCAGTTTGTCATCACTCATGTCCTCTCCAAAGTTCTTGATGTAAACATTTGTGAACTCCTTGGCTCGGGCTCCGAGCTCAGCCTCGCGCTCTTTACGGGATTTGAAGCGACCCACAAACCTGTATGAAGAAAAACAGCGAATCGGCATTGAACACTACTTCTAACCAGACAAACGCCGAGCTCACTCACATTCAGAAATCAGAGAACAGGATTCACCTACAAATGTTAATTTCACTACCGTCCAAGTGTATAGTAAACCACACTTTGCTGCATTAACACACAGATTAAAGACTTGCTTGTTAGTTTCAAAACAAGCATATGTTCAACTCACTTACACTTTTCTGTCATTCAGCAACATGCCGTTCATTTTCTCGATGGCTCTTTCGGCCGCCTCTTGGGTCTCAAAGTGCACAAAACCGTACCCCTTTGATCCGTTTTCATCACAAACCACCTTAAAGACAACAAACAGGAGCAAATTCATGCACAAACCTGCCATGCATAGCACACATACAAACAGATGAGAAGTTCAGAGACGTGTGGTTACCTTGCACGATAGAATGTTGCCAAACGCAGAGAAGGTGTCGTACAGAGCCTTGTTATCGATCGACTTGTCCAAGTTCTTTATAAAAATATTACCAACTCCACTTTTCCTCAGTGATGGGTCACGCTGGGACCACATGATGCGCACTGGTCTGCCTTTGATCACGTCAAAGTTCATCGTGTCGAGAGCACGCTCAGCTGGAGGGGGAAGAAGAAGAAAAAAAAGTTTTCACTGGCAATGTGTATTTGAAGAGAAGTGTGTAAGAATTTACAAACTAACGTTTTGTGCAACATTTCAACATAAATTGTGCTTTCCCAGTGTGTTTATTGCTAAAAGATTAGCAATTTGAGTTTTTAGCTACAAGTGTCCTGAAACATCACTTCTGTTACCTGATGAAATTATAGAGCAAACTAGTCCCGCACAGCCACAACCATCAAAAGGTGTCTCCAATTATTGTTAATCATAAATCATGCTGCCACCACCAACACATAGATGGAGATGAAGCAGTAGCTCAGTAGATAACCTGATAAGGTTATGAGTTCAAATCCAATCCCTGAGCAACACCCTTACATTCAAAACTTTGGTGACATCCTGTCACTCAAGTTGAAAACAATTCAACAAACTTAAGGATTTAAAAATAAACTATTAAGGATAGTAGTGGCTCTGTGTGCAGAGGGTCAGAGCTATTAATAGGAAGATTGTCGATTCAAGCCCCTGCTCCGGAAGCTCCTGTCTGCTCCCCAGGAACCGTGTGCCCAGACCCTAAACTCCTATAAAAAATAATTTTTTTTTTTTTAAATAAAAAAAACTGGGATATGCAAAGAATTTTCTTCATCCTTAATGAACCTCCATGCTGATTTATTATCCTCAGCACTCGAAGTGTGTTCCAACAAATCCAATAAACACTCGCTCAGAACTACCAATATAATTCACACTCCATCTCAGGTCAATATTTGCTTCATTCTCACGCTTCCATCACCAGTTTCCGGACAAAGCTCGGGGGCAGCTTTCAGCCAGCACACGACCCTTATGAGATCATAACGCCAGGCATCTGATAAAACACCCCAAAAAACCCACAGGTTAAAGTTCAAACCCAATCATGTGATGAAACGTTCCTTCATCATGATGAAGCAAACATCTGCATGCCTCCCACTGACCTGCATTCCAACCCCCCATCCCCATCGTGGTCAGGAGTGAACGCACCAGCGCCTCGTGTCCATGGTTAGCAAAATTAGCATGGGATTTAAATTCGAAGCATGTGCCCAAGACTGAACATCCGGAAGTTTAGTTACACCAACTACAGGGAAATGTGAAGATGTGTAATACACAAGGGTAAATGTTTACTTCCGGTGTTAGGAGATAGATTTAGATCCGGATTTCTGATCTCTACGCACTTGCTAACGTGTTAGCAGTTAGCACAGATAGGCCCAGTGGAACGCGTGCGCACTGGAATTAGCATCAAGTCCCCGTCTTTCCCCCTAGATCTCGCCACTCACTCACCGTCTGCGGGTTGCTGGAAGTTGACGTAGGCGTATCCGAGCGAGCGGCGCGTGATCATGTCCCTGCACACGCGGATGGATAGGATGGCGCCGGCCGGACTGAACTTCTCATACAGCATGGCCTCGGTCACATCCTGGTGAAGGTCTCCGACGTACAGGGAGGCCATGGGGTAACTGGGAGCGCTGGGGTTCATCCTGTTCCCTCGAGTTTAAATCTGCGTCTGGCGCGAGTGAAGAGACGTAACTGACGGTTAGCTTGAAACGACGCGCACGCGACCTCTCTTCGACGAGTGTAAGTCAGTTAGCTTAGCCGAGGATTGAGAAAATATAAATTTCGATTTTAAAATGTTTTGACTTTAAAATGTTTAAAATTTGGAAATAAGTTCAAATTCTTCAACGTTTATGTTTAAAAAATATAGGTTTGTTTCAAAATTTCTATTTAGTTGCGATTAAATCGGGGCCTTTCCAGTCAGTCAGCTAAGCTAGGCTAAACGCGTCAGTTCCGAGTTCTAACTTTTTAACTTCTTCCTTCGTGATGTACGTACTGCTTCACCGATTATTTTTTTTCTTATTACAAAAAATAATACTTTTTTAAGAGTTTTTAAGGTTTTTAAATTTTTTTTGGATTTTTTTTTTTATAGAATGTGTGCCGAGGCTAGCTCCGGAGCACACAAGCACTCACTCCGCACTAACAGCCGGGGGTTTCGGGGAGATATCAGCTGCTCGAGCGGGTATCTATATACTGCGCGTGACGTCACCAGGACCGTTCCATGCGCGCTCATGGGAGGGTATGAGTCATCAGAACGACCCGTTTCTCTAACGCGCACGTGACCACGCAGTATCACAGCAACAAACACCCCATGATGAGGAGTGCACTGTCTTTAATAAGTGTGCTTTATTCAATTACAGGATGATTTAAACACAGCCGCATTTATCTTGTTTGAGCTTCAGGCCCCAGCCGCCATGTTGGTCGGTTCCACAAGTACCGTTCATCATATGCATGTTACACATGGCCCCTGTTAAAACTACACAGTGGGGTGTTTGGGGTCAGTGTGTGAATTACAGATTATAAACTGGTATTTACAGTAAGTGCATTGTGTCGGATGTTAAGACTTACATACAAAAAGTTTTATATTAATGACAGAATGTTTAACAAAAATGTAACATACTGAAATAAACATAACATTTCAATCTAACAAGTTGCAACTCTGTGCTTCAAAATGAAAGACTAGATAGATAAATACTTTATTGATCCAGAATTCAAAGAAAACATTCAGAATTGAAGAGAATGTTGTTCCCATTTTAATACATCATCTTTTGTTTAGTAAGATCACCAAGAGACTTTTACAACATATGTTAAAGACTGCACTCACTCACTCACTCGCTCTTATCTTCTATACCTCTTATCCTGTATAAAGGGTCGTAGGGCGTTTTCTCACTGCTTACTTTAAGGCCCCAGAAAAATTCCCGTCTAAAACAGTAGAATGTGATGAACTTACATAAGTGCTGTGCTTATGTAGCTACAGTATTAGAGTTACAGGTACTTACTCATTTTATGTAAATACTGTACTCCAGCACATCTCAGAGACACTTATGAAAATTGAGATGCTGATTATCCACATAAGCTCCACACACAATTTCAGGTTATCTGTGATTGCTCTGTGATTGCTGTGACAAAATTTGGATGTTGGAAGAATTCAATTTGTACAAACCGTTATGATTGCAACCTTCAGCTAATTTCTTGCTTTTATACTTTCTTGCAGAAAGGTACTGGAGGAAACACAGACTGAGACCTCCGACAGCAGTACAAGACCAGCTAACAACAGAAGAACGAGGAAAAACCTGACGTGCAAGAGTAGGAGACTCTTTTTGCCTGGATGAAATCTCAAATTTTGATGGAGGAGCGCTGACTACAGATACAGAGGAAGGAACATCAAGAGATCTGTTTTTTTTTTTTGTTTTTTTTTTACTATTTAATTTCAGTAACACATCCTCTTCCTAATGCAAGTACAAGTAATATAGAAATTACGATACGTTTTAATGTTTACATTTTTCAAATTTTTAATGGCTACTTTTCTGTTACAACACTTGCTTGAATTTTGTTTAACTTGAATAATTTTTAATAAAACATTTTGCACTCTAACCAGTATTTTGTCTCTTCCAAATCACCCACACATCTTGGATTTTACAGTATACATTTATTTTCAAAAATACAGTATAAACACACTGCACACAACATTGATGCATGGTGAGGTTTCAGGTTCAATAGTTCCAGCACATCAGCTAAGTTTGAAAAGCTACACTCAACAAGGTAAGGCAAAAAAAGAGCACAAGCATCTCACACATCTCACAAGAGCGCACACCTCACAACATTTCCTTTACACATATTGCGCGAGATATCTGACCTGTTGGCGTAGCAAACGTGAACCACCAACGCTACACACACTGCTGATGCATGACGATAGAAGTGAATTGATCAGCCCCATTATCCGATCTAGCTATTTAGGCAATATCAGTTATAGATATCTGCTATTAATAGGTTATCATTGCACAAGGGTAGAAGGTGTCTCCAGTGTCAGTGCTTTGATTCATGATTGATGCCCAGAAGGGATTGTTACATTTAAGTGAGAATAAAGGGAAGCTGGCAGAGGAAGGAGTGTTTATTGCAGCTGTAACATAAGTGAGAACAGAAACTTCCCGTTTCAAAGACATTCCACAACATAAAAATAAAAAAACTTTTAAACAGGCAAAATTTGTGATTAAGAAACAATAAACCACTAATCATTGTTGTATAATTGGAATAAAACTTGAGGCAACACGATTTTATGAAAAAACTATTAATTTTAGGATAAACCCGTAACTCTGCTTCATCACAGCACCTCGTTCCACATTATCCTGTAGTATCACCACAGAGCATGTTTTTTTTAAAAATTTTATTCTTTATATACAATCCACAACGTAGTTGTCGGTCTACTGATCAGGTTGGTGTGGGTCAGTCAGGTCTGTTACACACCTTGCTGTGTTTTTGTTGATCAAGTGGGCTTACCAAGTGGAAATGAAATCTCTCATCATGAAGTTAAATGAGCTTGAGAGATTTCTCTGATCCATTCAGCAGAAGTTCTCTGATAAGATCTCCCTCTCCCTCTCACACAGACACAAAAGAGGGACTGATCAAAGTGTGAAGGATTTACTCAGAGGGATAACTGGTGTTTTGAGATTAGATCACACACACTCTCACACACACAAAAACAACATCTATCCTACTTAGATTAAAACACTGTCTTTAGACTTACAAGACATGATTATTAATATCAGTGTGAACAGATTTTGATTTTATTTTTACACTGAGAGAGATGACACTCGACCACCACCAGGGGGAGACACAAGCTTAGTATTAAAAAAATTTTTAAAAAAAAGAGAAACTAGTTTTCCTTTTTTTTTCCCCCTTCTTTTTTTGTTTCTCAATAAACCCCAGTCTAAACCCTTTAACACTGTTCTGCCTGTGTGGTTGTGTCTCTGCATATTCACATACCCAGGACTAGCATGTTTGTGTGCATTTTCCCTGAAGTAATGTGCACAAATGTCTCAAAGAGGACGCAGGAAGAAATAACAGCTGGAATGATAAAGGGTGACGGCATGTTCTCTGATCGGGATGAAAGACTTGAAGGAAACGCACAGCACTCTAAACATGCCCATCTGATGTCATGTGACCACAGTGTGTAAAATGGACCGACTTAAAGAGAGAGACGAATGATGTCTCTCAGTGGATCAGACAGACAGACTGATAAGATGGACAGATAAAACTCAAATTGGGCAAACAGGTGAATGACAATTAGACTAATATGGACAGACAGATCAGACAGTTAAACATAAAACAGATTAGACAGACTCTAGAAGACGGTCAGATAGTCAAATACGGACAGATTAGACAGACCTGACCGTTAGAACAGACAGATTAGACAATCATGAGAAATCAGACAGATGACAGACATCTAAAATAGATTAGACTGACATTAGACAGACAGATTGGTCAGATCTGACAGACATAAAACAGATTATAGAGACAAATTAAAAGAAATAAACACAGGCAGATAAAACAGATTAGACAGGCAGGAAGATTAGATAGAAAAATAAAACGGACAAAAACAGATTAGAGACAAATTAGACAGACAGGCAGATTGGACAAATTAGACAACAGATAAAGAAGATTAGACAGACTGATTAAACGGACAAATAAAACAAACAGATAAGAGACAGATTAGACAGACAGTAGTTTGGACGGCAGGAGGATCAGCGCAGTGTGTTAATGTAAATGTCTCTGCAGTGTTTCTTCATGGAAGCTGCTGGTGTTAGAGCTGCTGCAGAGGATTAAAACCCTCGTCTCAGTCTCACACACACTTGGGCGTCTCTCTGAGACAGCGTCTAGGCTTCAGTTAGATCTCTCTGAAACAGTACATCACACTGGAGCCCTTTGAGCCCTCGAGCATCCGCTTTACACACTCTCTCTCACACACACACACACACACACACACACACACACACACACACACACACACACACACACACACACA
>JAQMYL010000023.1:33850653-33879239 GCA_030014365.1 Clarias pachynema | reverse complement strand
ATATATATATATATATATATATATATATATATGATAAGGTTAATAATGATTGTTTTTTTATGAAGTATACTTACAATGTCACAGCGTGGCTGGAGCCTATCCCAGGAGACTGAGATACACTGAGATAAGTTGTCAGTGGGTGTACAATCATTCATGCAATCCATCATAGGGCACACACATACACACACTGACACTCTGGGAAACACCAATGCCTTTGGCCTGTGTGAAGAAACCAGATTACCCGGAGGAAACCCATCAGGCACAGGCAGAATATGCAAACTCCATGCACGCAGAGCCAGGAATTGAACCCAGTCCCTGGAGATGCAAGGCGACAGCGCTAACCTGTGTGCTTTTTTCTTTTAATAACATTGCAAAAACAAGTAAAATCTATATAATTATGTATACTACCAATAAAGTTTATTTATAAAGTATTTTACAAAATCATATTATAATATTATATGTTTAAAAGGCTAGTAAAGTATTTAACATGAAACACATGCTTTTAGTCTGGATCATAATCTTTCCTCACTCTGATAGATTTATTTGATATAATACTGATACATGAATGTTTCTAGTAAATACGAGAAAACATAGTCCTGTATGTGTATGGATGACAAAAAATGTTCAGTAATAAATTTTTCAATACTAAATTTGTGGATGTGAACACAAAAAGTGTTCTTTTCTGCATAGAAATCTGTAGAGGATGGACATTATAGTTGATGATACTAAAATCATCAGCACTAAGAAAGTTTATCTTGATACAGGGCGAGATTGCAAAATTGAATTACAACCAACTTATTTCATCATTCATATACAGTATGGTAAAGTGTATATCTGTAAAAAAAAAATAATAATAAAAAATTGTAAACGATTGTGTGGTCCAGACAGATTCATGATGATTTATGATTCATAACACTTTATTTTTTGTGCGTGTATTGAGTTTTGGATATATTTCAGTAAATACAATATTATACAATAAAATCCCGAATGTTGTCGGAAACATATTATTCCTAAATTTGGAGATGTGAAAAACGGATGGTTGTAGCTCTGCATCCTGAGAAGTGAGCGATGTGCAGGAAGGAAGGCGTGGGTCTGCAGAGGAAAACGACTCGAACACGTCTGAAACTCGGCTGGAACGGTAGCATGCCTGTTTTCCTTTCATAAGGATGTTGTGTGGACTGATCCTTCCTCACAGCTCATATCCTCTACAGGTCACACACGGAAGAACGGAGATCCTGTTGCTGAATGAGTCGTCGGCTGAGGATGTAACCAGCACAGCTGGAACAGGCTGCGGAGACACGCTGGTTTCAGAGACTGGGCTGGGAAGTCTGTTGGTGTCTCCATAAAAGCAGATTTTACACACGTGTTGAGTGCAGGATGTAGAGGATTCTGTGTGTGTGGGGGAGGGGGGGTGGGGGGGGTCAGATAGTTTGATGTAGTCGTTTATTTAGTTTAGAAAATATGTTTTAGTGTTTGATATGTTACTTGTCACAAAATAAATGACTAAATAAATAAAAGTATATTAAACGATTTCAGCACAATAAAATGGAACAGTTGCACAGTGTGTGACTTCAGGTCTAGACCCAAGCTAATGATCAGAATAAGCTAAGCTAATTCACAATTTTAAACATTTCTGCCCTCATTCAAACACTTCCTCTTGACAATGAATTAATATGTTATGGGGAAGTTCAACTTCTGCAGGTGATAACACTGTTGCTAGGCAACTGTGCGACATAAACACCTAATATTCATTCATTAATTAATTTTCTACAGAGCTTATTCTGTACAGGAGGCCTTGAGTCTATCCCAGGAGTCTTCGAGCACAAGGTGACATACAGGACAGGGTGCTAACCAACACCAATTAGCCTAACCTGCATGTCTTTGGACTGTGGGAGGAAACCAGAGTATCCGTAGGAAACCCACCAAGCATGTGGAGAACATGCAAACTCCACACACAGACGAGAGGCGGGAATTGAACCCTCGACCATGGAGTTGTGAGGTCACAGAGCTAAATAACTAACATAAAACAGATAAGTGTAACATATATTTTCTTTGGAACATTCCTGTTAGGTTTAAGGTAAAAAAAAAAGTGACAATGATCTGAACCAACAATATTAGTTAGCATTTAACTCAGCACTGATTACCAACTTGAATTGATGACTACTAGATTTCAGAGCTGTCAGAAAATAATTGTGATGTCTGACACTGAAATGATGATTAAAACCAAAAAAAAAAAAAAACACAACCATGTTCGCATAGCGTCCCATAAATTCCTGTTAATGTTAAGACTTGTAAATTCTGCAGCGATGTTACAGGTAAACGTTAAAACCATTAGAAAACCCTTCAACCAAAAGTTCATCAGAACTTTAACGTTGAGAAAAAAAACATCACTCTAATCTAAAAACGTAATCTGAGAAAAGCAGTGGGATAACGCTGATGGAAAATACGATAGTCACTGTGGCTCTTAGTAACTTAGGTTAGCTTGTTGTGGGAATTACCAAACGTATTGTTTAATCATTTGGCTCGTTGTAATTTAAGAAGAACACTTAAAAAGCTACTAACCCTAACAAGCTAGCGAGTGGTGAATCTGTCACACCTACCTACAGTTTACCTCACAGGAGGTTCTACTCCATTAAACGTGACACTTCCTGTCAAGTTAAATGAACAAAATAGGTTTGGACAAGTCAGGACATGAAAATCACGGTCGAGGACATTGAGACGTGCGCGGCCCCTATTATTATCTTATAGATTTACTTTCTTTAAAAAGTAAAACAATAATAAAACATTACCCATTTCTAACAATTACATATTTTTATGATAACTCAGGCTTCCCTGCGATGTGTGTAAGAATCTCTTTGACTGTAAATCAGCCTTTTTCTTTAAAAGCAGAACTTCAGCTCCATCTGAGCTTTAAAAACTGGAGCAAAGGACGCTGGGACGTTCTAATAAAAGCCTTGTTCCCATAACCTCCCGTTCCGGCTCTATGGAGTGATCTATTTTTCAACCGTCACGTGTTTCCTCTAAGGACATGAGCGTTTGATGGAGTAACCCACTTCATACAGACGCTCATACTGCAAGCGTATTCCACCATGTGAACCAAACTGTTCAAAAGGGGGTTTCCTAAAATCCTTCGCTTTGTCATCCAGAGGCTGGACTTTGTGCTGATTTTAACTGGATTCGAATCAAACTTCTAAACAATAGTTTTGTTGTTCAGAATGTTCCTTTTTCACCACGGTGTAAACACAGTAAAGCTAATCTCACTAAAACTAAACAGAATTTAGCCTTACGTTGAACATGTAAACCAGGTTAGTGGGCGTGACTTAAAGTTTATCAGCATAACTGTTTTTATTTTACGTTTAATTGTAACAAAATTCACATTTGATTTGTGTATTTAACTTTTGTTAAAGCAGAACTTTCTCGTGTATTGAACCATTTTCAACCCTTTGCTCAGGTTCACTCAGGGCGTGGCTCACCTCCATCTCAGGTATTTATTAAAACACACACACCCAGAACTGCTGGCTGGTTTCATGGCAAGATAACATCGCTAGAACAAAGTGTAGCCAAGGGGTATGAAGCGCAAACCATGGATTATACAATCTGGTCTGAGATGTCGGAGAAGAAAAGACCCGTCTTCAAATAAACGGCTTTTAACTTTTAATTTAATTAAAAAACTGAAAAAAAAAGTTTGTATCCCTAAGGATTCTGGGTGATTTTTTAATTTTTTAAAAATTTATTGTCTTGAGAAGAACTAAAAGAAATTAAAGAACTAAAAATTTTTTAAGATCAGTATAAAACCACGTTTTTTATTTTATTTCCACATAAAGGAGTTTATCAACAATGAATAAACTAGCATTTAATCTAACACAATCTAACACACTCCACTCTGCCAAAGTTTACTAGCAAGCTAAATAAAATGAGGTAAACTGCTTTATTGTTAGATTATATACTAGCAGCCTAGCTAATGTTAGGCAGCCATGTTTGATGCGTTATTGAGTACTGTACTGTGTAATCTAATCATTTCAATACCTCGCCTAAGATAGAATATATTCTCTAAAAGTAAACATGTGTAGGACATTACCTGAATACATCAACGCTCAAGAAAACACTTAGCAGCACTTAGCTAGCTAGCCGTCCATTAGCATGCTACAGTAGATGTTGCTAGGGATACAGAATACAACGAAAATTCATTGTGATATACATTTTTACTTTACCACCTTAACCTAAGTCATGCCCCTTCCTTGATAAAACAGAAAAAAAAGACATGACACTTTCGTAAGCAAAATTAAACTTTATTAGAATGTTATATTACAAGAAGCAGGTCACTGAAGCATGAACATGCTCTCTCTCTCACGCGCGCACACACACACACACACACACACACACAGATAGATCTCCCAACACCGTTCCAGTGATGAATAATTAATGAAATTAAAGTAGTGGTAATAAATCCCACCTAAATCCAGTAATCTCTGAGGAATTAGAAACCAAAATTACAATTATGACTTTTACCTACGTCTCACATAAAAATCCACCAAACCTTGGTTTTAGAATACCGTATTTTCCGGAGTAGAAGACCCCATTATTAAAATTCCGTCTGTCTCTTAAGGGAAAAGTACTTCGGAAATACTCTCTAAATTCCCTCTAGTGTGTAATTAACACCAGGATACAGCATGGGTTCTGTTCTGTGGTGTTCTCAACACTCAAAGCACAGACACTTTAAAAGATAAGAATGATTAAATAATGCTTTGCTTTAAAGGTTAAAAATGGAGGTGGGGCTGAAAAATGACCAGATGTGACATTAGGATGGCAAAGTCAACAATACTTACAGATTAGTCTCTACAATCTGGAAAATACGGTATCTCTATAATTATATGATGTACACACAAACGTCACCCATTTATCATCAGCCCCAGTGTAAACCAGCCGAGCAGCATGTTAGCCGGATTAAACACCACAGCAAACCAGTGTGTATTCGATCAGACAGACAGACAAATAGATGGATGGATGGATGGACGGACAGACAGACAGGCAGACAGACAGACAGACAGACGGGCAGACGTCTGCGATTGTTTTTTTTTGCCATTGGGGAAACAGTAGACACCGTTAACAGTCTTTGATCATGACTCCGCAGCTCAGGACCGGGCCACGACGCTCAGGCCTCCACACCCACCAGCTCTGGAGGAAGAGGACTTTTGGGATGTTTGCTCTCGAAATGCTGCTTGAACGTTTTCGGATCCGGCATCTGCGACTAGAGAGAGAGAGAGAGAGACAGAACAGAACAGTTCAGACAGCATTATACGCTATGATAGCTTGATGGACATATATACGTATAAGAATGTGTACTTTGTTAATGTACTTAAGTACATATTTCATGTATCTGTACTTTACTTGAGTAATTTTATTAAAGAATACTTATTATTTTTTATGCTCCAAAGTATAGCAAATACCTGTACTTTTACTTCACTGCATTTCTGCATGGCGTTGTGTTACCTAACCACAGTGGTGTGTAGTCTCTGAAGCAGGAATTTCACCACATGCTTGACTTGGCTTTCCTTCAAGACGCATTATTACATAACAGGCGTTTAAAATCAGAACCGTGGCTTGTTGCTTACAGTGACAAAAACAGTAAGTTAACAACCAGGAAAGAGCATATGTGAGAGAATTTTATTTATTTACTATAAAAAAGGCTTCTGTGATCTAATACAAGCCCTTTACTTTTGATGTTTGAAGGTGAGCACTTCTGTACTTTTACTCAAGTACACATGTAAATGGAGGACTTCTACTTTTACTTGAGTAATATTTGCTCTCAGGAATCTTTACTTCTACTCAAGTAGAGCATTTGTGTTGTTTACTCACCTGTTTTTAACTCTCAAATTAAAAGATTTTATGATGCAGTAGTTTAAACTTTTTGTTGTGATGTGATGACAGGTCCATAACCTTGAACCTGTTTCTCTTATTTAACCCAAAAATTTATAAAATCGTGTAACAGATTCATACCTACTTGTAAAACCGCACAACCCAAAACAAATCATTTCTAACCGTCCCTGCGTTAAGGTTGCGTTGGAGTTGGTTAGAAATCTATGGTTTATAGATAGCAGTTAATAGCAAAAATATGGTGAGATTTGCTGATATTAATTTCTCTATTAAGTATTGTAACGAAAATGTAACAGTTACAAAGTAAAAAGTTTCTCAAAAACATTAAATGATGTGACATAAATCATAGAGTATACTACACACTGGAGACAGTGACAAGGTGAACATCTACAAGGTTTATTTTACTCTGTACTTAGGTCATCTCTATGAGTACAGCTGTGAAACTATAGGTCAGTTCTTAATACTGGATACATTAGAAACTGCAGCAACAAATATTTAATCAAGAAATGTAAAGATTGTTGTTAGGGAGTCATTTGAGTTTTCAGAAAGAATCCCGGCTAAAAAAATAATAAAATTATAGTGTGTACTCTTCATGCAGACGTTACAGACACATTACACTGATACTGAATGTTTATAGAGACTCTCCAACATGTTTATATTAATATTGTTATATTTGGTATCAAGTCCTTTTTTTTTTTTTTTTTTTTTAACATTTTGATTTCCTTGTTTATCTTTTTTAATAAATGTTTTTTTTCTTTTTGTCTGTTCACCTAAAAATAATGGGTTTAATTCTACATTAAATATTTTTTTAATTGCATTTAAATGATGTTAATTTATAAAGTTCTGTAGAAATAATAATAATAATAATAACAACAATTATTATTATTACTATTATAGCTTTGTAGTTTTTATTTTAAATATTAATTATATTTATAAAAATCTAAAGTGGTCAGTGGAAGTTATTTAGAATTAAAATGGTTTTTAATAAAAAATAATATTATTAATCAATATTATTAATATTTATCTTTAAATTTAATTAAATTCTATATAATTAAAATTTACACTGACAAATAGATAATTAAAATACAAACAATTATGAAAAAAGGAAGAATTTTATATTATTAATGCCTGGCACTGCAGCGCCCCCTGGAGGTAGTGCTGTCCAATTTTTCTGATTTGCCCAAACTAATTTACACAAGAGAATCTTACACTCTTTCTTCCCAGGCAAGTTCTAACCAATCGTAGATGAGACTGACTTCCTGTAACCAATCACAACGCATCTTACTCGCTCCGTTAATCCTAGACTCCTAGGTGTATTTGAAGTTGTACAGTGTCACACACAAGAATCTCGTCTCGCACCCGAGGTAAAGGTGCAACTACAGAGACCCCAGAGCCCCCTTCCGTGCCTGTTTAGGTGACACTGCGAGTGTAATCTCTCTCCATCCTCGCCTCAGCATGCTCAGTCTCAGACTCATTCTCTGTCAGTCTATAAATCTTTCTACCTCTTGTTTTGTGTGCGTGTGTGTGTGCGTGTGTGTTGTAACCCACCCTGCAGACTCCACATGTGTACACAAGTGCAGCCTTCGCCGCCGTCTTCTGGTCGTGGCCCTTCGACTTCTTGGCCTCGGCCTGCTTCTTGGCGTTCTTCTGTTGGGACTGGATCTTCTGGTGTCCTCGAGCCATGCTGCTCTGAGAGAGAGAGAAAAAAAAAAGAGAGAAAGAGAAAGAGGTGTGATATATTTATATACAATGTGTGTTTATACTGTGTTCAGGTAGCAGGTGACGCCCTGGGTTTCCCTCGCCACACTCGTTTGAGCGGTTGGATCGCGTCCTCTGTGAAACAGTGGTGCTGAGAACTTGCCCGATCAGGCTTAGATTCCAGGACTGCAGGGCGACGGGCGTGGTCCCTCGCTCGCTGCCCCTGCAGGAGAGCTGACACACTGTGGGCGATAATTTACGAAACAAACTCTGGTAAAATCTCATAAACACAAACAAGTTCTAGTGGTTTTATCCACAATAAGAGAAGTCTACATGTTGCGTCTGGCTCTTCCATGGCATTACATAAGCTAACCAGGAATTGTACTCATTTAAAAAAGAATGGAAAGTTATTAGGGATAAATGGAAATCTGGGTATGAAAAACACAGCATGCGGTCAATATCTCAGTCTCTATTAGGTTTCATTGTAGAGGTGTCGCTACTAAGTCGGGTACTGTTGCATAGCTTCGGTGGGCTTAAATTTCACAGCAGAATTATTGGAACGCACTTTTTAAAATTCATTTTGTGTGATGGAAGTCCAGGGGCGCTTAGTGAATAAAAAAATTTAACTGGATAGTTTATCTACTTGTTCTATTACCATGTTAATAGAGTTGTACTCTATATTTTCTTCGTCAACACGCGCTAATATATCAGTGTTGATTGCTGCAGCTTGATCGTTTTAAGGAGTCGAAATTGCCCTTTCGCAAATACAAGAGTTTTCCTGATAGCAAGCAGCGTGAGAAGTGGGATATTCCGTTCTCAGTTCAGCAAAAGCAAGCGCAAGTAACAGCATTCTGCATTATTTGGATGCACTGTGTATACTCTTCTAATAACGTGTTGGTTAAAAATGCCGGGCTCAGCATCCGCAGCTCTGCCACGTCTTTGACGATTAAAAACACGACAATGAACTGTTGCCAACCAAATTTGCCGTAGTCAATCCTAGGAGGATAAGCAAATCCACTCTTTACCTTATTGATCCAAGGAAGTTCGTCATTCACCGTATTCTTGAATCAGAATCTTAAGATGAACATTGATGACATACAATTCTATGAAGAGAGTGAAGTCAATCAGCCTCTAAGCGAGCTTGGCGCTATTATGCAGTCTCCACCTGACGCAGTTCATCTATTCTCTCCCTTTCAAACAATAAAAAAAAGCCTCACAATCTTAAAGAGGGGATCTGATATCCCTCTTTTTTTTTTTTACCCTTTCTATAATCCTGAGAAGGACTTGATCTGTTTCATGAAGACATTGTCTCACCCAAAGAAACAGCCAAATCACAAACCGAAATAGGTACTCAAAATCCATATTTGCAAGCCAAATAGTCAAATAATAAAGTAGGTATAGTACAATGAACATTCCCAATAAACAATATCCAAGTCACAAAGCGAATTCAATGAAAATGTGCATTTTAAGCCAAGTCACAAAGCAAATTCTATAGATCTGATTTTTGCAAGTCAAGTCAATTAAGTAAAGCTTATGTCTGAACGTTGTATTTATTCCTTCCTATAGAGAATGTGGAGTAAAAGCGTGAGATCGTGTTTATTAAGTAGATTTCAACTGCACACTCATAAGCGGGTTTAAAAGAAAAAAATACAATGCCATCTACTGACATTTGAGATGCACTAATGATTTTTTTAAAATGTCGTCCAGCTCCATCTGTGGTAATGAAATACGTTTTCAATTTAAATTTCAAAGTAGCATATCTTCTTTGTCCGTGGGCCGATTGCAATGAAACAAAGCCTATATGTTACCTTAAGCTCAGCCAAATACACCTGTGAAACCCCATTAAAATTTGTTCAGTAGTTTTTACGTGATGCGTGCACAAACAAACAAACAGACGAAAATTCCAAAAATATTGATGTGTTCTATTACTCTTACGTCCCCCAAATAATTTTTTCCCCAAATATCTTCCATGAACAGACACGTCAACTTTAGTTTTATTTTATATATAATAAATAAATAATAATTATAATAATATGTATTATTACTGTTATTATTAAAATTATATATTATATGAATTGAGACAGAAATCAGTTGTAACTGAATAATTCATATAACTAGACACATTAAATCCTCCACATTTCGGGCAAACACGCTTTCTGTTGATCCTTCATGAAATATAAATAATTTTTCCTATACATATCATTTCCTCTCCACAGCGCACACCGTGTTTCACCCGTACTGCGGCAAACCCCGCCTTCTCGCCTCTGATTGGTAGCAAAAACACCGTCTGAATGATGATTGGCTAATGATAAGTTATCCCGGTTGTCTGTTAGACCAACTGACCAATCGCAAAGATCCGTACCGAAAACGGTTAGGAAAAGTAGAGAACGTAACAATAACACAACCATGCCCCGGCTAATCCATATTCGCTATATGAAAAGCACACTTTTGCTTTAGAGAACCTTCTAACATTTCACCAAAAACACGTTTAATCACATCTCTGTAAAAAATATCACGGCCTCATTAAAGAACGAGGTTTGTTCCAGACAGCTGTTAGCTAGCTTACTTAGCGTTAGCCGCTTCGCGAGCGAGGAAACACCGAGCTCGCGTGTTAAATAAAACAACTCGTTCACGTTCCTGTAATTAGAAAAGCCGTAATCCGTGTAATAGAAGCGAATCCAAAGTTACAATCAGTTTATAACGTTTAATCTAAACACACAGTTCTGACTTACTGATACACGGAGCGGAGACTCAACGTGCAGGGGGAAGTTTACAGCTGTGTTACTCTCACACGCACACGCGCGCGCGCGCGAGCGGAGATCTGCCCGGGGCGCGTTCCAAATCACAGCCTGCTCACTTACTCTATACATATACATACACATATACATACACACACACACACACACACACACTCACTCACACACTTTCTTTACACACTTACTCTACACACTCACTCGCACACTTTCTTTACACACTCTAAACATTCTACACACTCATTTTACATACACATCAACACTTACTCTACACACTCACTCACTCACTACCCCTACATACACAAAGACACTTACTCTACACACTCACTCATTTCCCCTACACACTCATTTCCCCTACACACTCATTTCCCCTGCACACTCATTTCCCCTACACACTCACTCACTCTAAACACTTATTCACTTCACTGAGATATACACTCACTTAATACCCCTGCATACACACTAACTGTCCCTACACTACACAATCCCTTACTCTACTGTAGTACTATTATACCCATGCTACTATTGCTACTACTACTATTACTGCTATACTCGTCCTCCTCTCCTCCACCACTACTTCTGCTAGGTCATTTCTGCCCAAATGAGTGTTGAGTCTGGTTCCTCTAGGTTTCTTACTATTATCTCAGGGAGTTTCTACTTGACACTGTCGCCCTCGGCTTGCTCATTAGGGATGATCTGATCATTTGGATGAATAAATATTTACATCCATCTTTCATTTGCATCATTTTCTTTTGAATTCTGTAAGGCTGCTTTGCGACAATAACCATTGTTAAAAGTGTTAAATCAATAAAACTGAATTGAATGAACGGTAGTTTACTAATTCTTCTAGCATTACCATCTACCATTACCATTATTATTGCAATTAGATTCTTCCTGCTTAATCTACTCTTATGATTTTTTTGTTAGGTCATTAGTCTGATGTTAATTATTATTATACCATGTGCAAATTTTCTATTTCCATAAGTGACATCTGAGTAGCTGTGAACCAATAAGATTTAAGAACTACTACTACTGCTGCTACTATTACTACTATACCCCTACTACTACTACTACTACTACTACTACTGCTACTACTACTACTACTATCATTAATACTTATGCTATGGCAAGTCAAGTTTTGGTGATTTTGGCCTTACTAATTAACTTGTAAAGCTTTTTGAGGCTCACTGGCTAACTAGTAAGTGGCTTCAACTAGTGCTACTAGTAAGCATTTTGGCCTTAACTAGTTTACTAGTTGAGTATTTTGGCTTGTTACTAATTAACTAGTGCACCCCAGGTGTCGTCTAGTTGAGGGAAAAGTGCTTGATATCAGTTAAAGCAAAATAAAAGCTAAAAAGTATTGCCATATTGCTATCCCAGACCGACTGTACTACTGCTACTAACACTACTAATATTACTAATACTAATTATTACTAATACTCCTGCTATGGAACATTGAATTGAACGTGTGTGTGTGTGTGTGTGCTTGTGTGCGTGCTGTTCTCCACCACTAGATGACGTTGTGATGCTTTGAACCTTTGTCCAAACTTCTTGCGTGCTCTCTCACTCTCTCTCTCTCTCTCTTTCACACGCGCGCGCGCACACACACACAGCATTAACAGTGTAATAAATAAAAGAAATAAAAGAAATAACATAATAATGAGAATACAATTGTTATTATATGTGTGCATGTGTATATATATATATATTATATACACAAAGTATTTGAAAGTATTTGACCTGATTGTTTTTCCTTTTTAAAAAAAAATATTTGTCATAATTAAATGATTCAGATCATCAAATAAAATGTAATATTACACAACGATAACCCGAGTAAATACAAAATGCAGTTTAGAAATAATTTTTCATTATTTCATTTATTATGAGAAAAAAGTTGTCCAAACCTACCTGGTCCTATGTGAAAAAGTAATTGCCCCTAAACCCAAGGACTGGTTGTACAATCAAGCATTTGTACTGGCAATGAGTCTTTCACTTCGCCGTCGAGGAATTTTGGCCCAAATTTTGAGGTCACAAACTGATGGGTGGACATTCTCCTTTAGGATTTTCTGATAGAGAGCAAAATTCATGTTTCCATCAATTGTGACAAGTCGTCCAGGTCCTGAAAGCAGCTAGAAAGCAGCCACAGACAATCACACTACCACCACCATGTTGCTGTGTTAATTTTACGCCAGATTTTTACGCCACCTTTTTTTTCATTAGTTCACAGAATATTGGCCTAAAAGTGTAATTAATACTTTAATACTCTGGGATAATTAAGATGTTTTTTGGCAAATGTGAGACGAGTCTTTGTGTTTTTTTTTTTGTCAACAGTGGCTTTCAACACACACACACACACACACACACACACACATATACACATGTACACAGCCAAAAAAAAAAGTTTTTGATTTGCTTTTACGCAGCCTCAGGTTCGATACCAACACACCTAAGTGAGATATGGCCTAATAGTGGTTAACACACACAAAAACACAATACAACATGCTACAACTAACAATACAAGCTAATTAATCAAAAACACAATGCATGATAATGACAGATGACATTAAAGAATTAAACACAAACACACAAACACATACACAATGCACAACAATAAAAGAAACACAAAGAATCAGGTGTAAGACTGAGCCACACTTGTCTGTGTGTGTGTGTGTGTGTGTGTAGTGGGTGTGTGACCTAAACAGCTTCATGATCATTTCTCTGGAGACAGATTAAAGGTGTAACAATGCAGCATGTGGATTTGTTTTTTCTTTTATGACACGCAGAGAAACGAAACACAACACCAAGTCCACCACGTTTCTCACAACGCTAACATTTCCTGCTACAATGTGAGGCGGGGCCGAGAGACACAGAGACAGAGAGAGAGAGAGAGAGAGAGAAATAAAGAGAAAGATAGTGAGACAGAGAGACAGAAGGAGAGTGAAAGAGAGCGAGACAAAAAGAGCATCTGTTTAATGAATAAAGGATTAATACAGGTGGCACAGTGGAGTAGCGGTTAGCACTGTGGTGTTGCACCTCCAGGGTCAGGGTTTGATTCCCAATTCAGGTCTGTTTGTGAGGAGTTTGCATGTTCTCCCTATGTTAGGTGGGTTTCCTCCAAAGACGTGCTCTGCAATGAACTGGCACCAGGGTGTACCCTGCCTCAGACCCCAGTGATACATTCCACAGGATACGTGCAGTCAAGAATAAGTGAGAGGGTGAGAAAAATGTATATGAATGTCAACCAGATTATGTGATTTATTCTTTCTCCTCACTTGACAGCACGAGACCTATGCTTACGACACCTTGTGATTTCTGTCAAGACACGCTTTTTCTCTCAGACTTTTTCCTTCCTGTCCAGTCAGCTCACCTGCTAACAGTGAAATGGATCCTCTTGTTTTGCATTCCTTCATATGAACATTCTTCTTATTAATGTTGAAATCCAGCAAGTAAATTCAGAGCTAACATGATGTTCGTATCAATTTATTGGAGCAGCAAGCCAGCCAACCAGACAGACAGACAGACAGACAGACAGACAGACAGTATCAACAAATAATGAATGTTTGGGGTGCCAATACTTTTGCAACCACCGTTTATACAGAAAACTGTACAACATAAAACAACATTGTTACATCAACAAATGTGAATTACCCATATACTTAAGTAAAAAAAAAAAAATGCCGGCTTTTAAATCATTTTAACCATGTAAAGTGTGCCAATACTTTTGATGGGAAAAGAAAGCTAACCCATGGGTGCAGCTAAACTGTATGAAACTGGACATTTAGTGATTTTAGTCTGTTTGTCCGAGGAGGAGAGCGGCTTGAATGAGGGAGTGTTTGCATGTCAAGGCGTGTCGTACAGCATGTGAGCACGCAAACACACACACACACACACATTAAACAACTGTCCAGAGGGCATAAATAACTGTGTGTGTGTGTGTGTGTGTGTGTGTATACACACACACACAAACACACCTAGAAACACAGTTATTTGTTGCATACACACACTCCTACACACAGTTATTTGTGCGTGTGTGTGTGTGTGTGTGTGTGTGTGTGTGTGTAATGTGTTCATACACACATTAAAGTATTCCTGGTATTACAGTCACACAGTGAGTGTAAATCCTGCAGATTACAGTCGGACCTGCTTGACTGGATTGATCAGCTTCACCTCCTCAGCTCCGTCTTGTTTAGCTTGTTACTCACTACTTCCCTGAAAGGACTGTACGGTAATACGCACCTCACGCTATTCTGAGTGTGATATATAAAACCGCTCACAGAGAGAAATACATTCCAGAGCATGAGGAAGTTAATCAGATGATCCATGACTTACTTCCTGCTGCTTTTAAAAGCAAATGTAAAAACCATGTAATCTTATATCACACACCATCACATCATATACTTATTGTACTATATTGTATGATAACGAGCGTAGTATAGTACTGAATGTACTGTATAGTTTAGAACATCATATAGAGTATTACACCAAGCCTTACGGGCTATAATACAATTATACATTCAGGATAGTAGTATAGCAAATGGAGAAGTGTATAGTTAGCATATAAATTAGATAAGATAGTGTGTTCTTGCTGAGAGTGCTTCTGTGACTGGTTTTGAATGTGGGTTTTGGCAGGCAGCTGCTCTCTCCTCAGTACTGTAGACTCAGTAGGGCAAGAGTAGCTCAGCGGTTAAGGCATTTGACTATAAGTCAGGACATCCCATGTTCAAACCCCACAACCACCAAGTTGCCACTGTTGGGCCCCTGAGCAAGGCCCTTAACCCTAATTGCTCAGCTACGTAATGAGATAAAAATGTACGTGGCTCTGGATAAGGGCGTCTGCCAAATGCCTAGATGTAGACCATACAGACCTACTTTCACCCATGCTGCGCCCGACAGTTCATGTAATTAACAATTATAGAACACCTGGGATCTAAAATATAGTTAAACATCACAGTGCTGTTACCGTCCATTATCACCCTTCGCCTCCCATCCAATCGGATTGCTTGGTTGGAACAAACATTTGCATAATATACTTTAGCGTATTATAAATAGGATAGCTAGTGTATATATATTGTACAATACAGTATATTGCATATAGTATGAACTATTATATATGTAATATAATATACTGAAACATAACTCTATATAGTATATGACATTACATATATTGCATCATAAAATGTATAGTATGCTTTAGTCATCATAATAGTTAGCATAATGTTAGGTAACTTCCTGGTGATCATGGCTAGTGATGTATGTTAGCGAGCCTTACGCTAATCTGGAATGATAGCCAGCTTGTTATTAAACCTGGCTAGCTAATAAAGTGAAATATCTACTGCTGTGAAGGTAATCTACCTTAGCCAGAAGAAGAGAACTTTATGAACATTTCATTTCCTGATTAGTCGCTTAATTCCCTATAGTATTCCTTACATACTGTAAATTTGTTTAGATTTCAATCCACCCTTTTCAATCTTCTAGACACTTTGCAGGTAATATACCATAATGAAAAAGGTGGTTTCTCAGGTTTGAGTGCAACTACATCTCAGCTCCATCAGTTCTGGTAGCGGAGGCTGCATTTGTGCTCCACCCTGACTTTGGGCTTATACGGTTAAGGCTCTGAGTTACTTATCAGAAGGTCAAGGGTTCAAGCTCCATCACCACCAAGCTGCCACTGTTCGGGACTTGAGTAAGAGCCTAAACCCTCTGTGCTCCAGGGGATGTTGTATCATGGCTGAACCCTGTGCCATGGCCCCGGCTTCCTAATATCAAAGAAAAGACTTTCACTCTTTGTAAAGGCTGGCCTTTATCAGTGCTTTGTGCAAAAATAACTATCCATCCCTTTAAATCCCTAGATAAGCACCTCATCCCCGAATTCCAGTCCTGCACGGCTCATTCCCCCAGTGGCGGGCTTTACCTGTCCAACAGGTACGCAGGATCAGGCCAGGCAGGTCCTGACAGGCTTCCTTCCCTCTCCTCTCAGAAATCTCAGGCATGCAGCACCTCTCCACCTCTGCACTGTTATAAAGGAATGCAATGTGTGGACATGGCAGCTACACACACATACATAAGCACATGTGTCATGTCCATACCTGTCAGGTCTTTTACCTCTCAAAGGCTCAGAGAGAGTTAAAGCATGAAACACTGAGGTCAGGGTGTCAAAATCCAAACGCAGGTCTTAATATGTGGAGACGAATTCACTTCAAATCAGAATTAAACAATTCACATTAGAGACTGGCTACAGGTGGGCGGGGTTTATTTAATGACATCACACATCAGGCTCTTACAAATGACCGCCCGAAATATGAATATATTATTTAATATGTAATTGAGTTTAGTGCTGTGTTTTTAATATTATCGATATGTAATGCTTTGTCAGTGTTTCTCCCTGATCATATCTGAGTTTCTATGAAAACAAATCGCTAAATTCTTTAGTTTTTCATTTAGTTTTAGACTTGGCTCCGCCTTCTTTCTGACTTTGGTATGTTTTTCCCGCTCATTTCTTGTCATAAAGTAACAGTGGACTATGGCACTTTATCCATGATTACGACGTTTTATTTATTTAATTTTTTAAAATAATGATGTATGTTTTGTACCGGTATAAAAAGCTCTGGAAGAGAAGGAATTGTTGTAGCGCAGGAGCCTCGGCTTGTTGAACAAACAAACGTAAAAGCTGCATTGTTTCGATTTAATAGCTTTCGGATGATGACGCACATCTGCTCAGGCGTCCTTTAAAACATCTATACGGTGAAGTATTTCCTATAAACTCACTCTCAGTTCAGATTTAATGCTTTCTACTTCGCCATGACAAGTTCACGCTACGTTAGAGTGATATTAACTATGTATGAATATGAAGACTGAGGATCAGATGACTCGGCTGGGTTTGTGCATGAGCTTCTTGCTAAAGGCTGCGGCCGCGTTGCATTAAGGCTAATCCGACAGGCCCTGACAGTGTGCTCACACACCCCACCTGTATTTATTCAGCAACCACATCTACACAAAGCACTGAAAAGTGCAGGTGTGTTCTGTAAAAGCTCTATAGTTAGCATTATTAAACCCTATAGTACACACACAGAGAAACCACACACATAATGGATAAATGTGGCTCCATGGAAAATATCAACATAGCCTTTGTACAGAATCGTCCTGGGAGCTAAACTTATTCAAACAATGTTCTATAGACAGCTCGGAGCTGGAGATCAAAGTGGAGGAGAGAAGCTAATGAGATTCCTACATTTAACATCCTGTTTTATCTCCAGCACTGAGCTTACACCTCATCTGAGCTTATTGAGAACCTTAACTCAGAACCACAGACCATCCTTTAAACAGTTCTAAACTGTTGTGTTATTTAGCATCACTGTACTGTACGTTCCTAATAAGCATGGGTTCTCCATGGGTTCTCCTGACAGGGGCTGGAGTGACGACCCACAACGATTCTACAACAAAGTGTTTCACTTTCCACTTACCCGGAAGAATCCTTTTTTTTTTTACAAGAGTTTATGTTTTTCCTTGACATGTCTCCAGTTCAAGCTACAAATTAGTGCTCGTTATTTTTAATATCTAGATCTTCTCAGGGTTGAATGTAGACCGTTTTTAGGAAACTCTGAACCTTAAATGACACACTGGCAGGGTAGGACTGGGGAATAAATGCCAAATCACATCCTTATTTTCTTCTTAGTATTGAGAACCTGTCAGTGTAAAAGAGGCTGCAGTTCTCCACTAAAGCCTTGAAGAACCTCTTTCTCTAAGAATGTGTGTAATGAGAACATCAAACACACGTCAAACTAATGGTCACTGATTTTATCTTAATATCTGGATTCTGGCAGGGGTCCAAGCAGGGCCATTTAGGAAGCTGTGAGACCCTTAATGATATACCGAACCCCGAAGAACCCGATCTCCAACAGTGTGTGTAGTAACTGAGTGCTGCTGCAGCACAAAATTATTCCACATTATTGTTCAGTATTTCCCTCCTAATGTCCAGACCCTGGAACAATGACTCTATAATGACCTACTGATGCTGTTACCTACACAAGGATTCCCCCTTGGACACACACACACACACTCTCTCGCTCTGATTTACTGCTCATCCTTCTCCTCCTGCTGCCTGAAAGCCTCCAGGAATCCAGGTAGAACTTATAAAAGACAAAAGGGGGCTGTGGCACCTCCGTCATCATCATTTTCATCTTCATCATCAATATCATCTTCTTCATCATCACTATCATCTTCATCATCACACTCATACTGTTCATGTTTATCATTATTGTCTCCATCATCATCATCATCATCAACATCATCTTAATAATCATTTTCTTCATGTTTTTTCATCATCAGTTTAATGTTTTTCTTCATCATCATTACCATCATCTTCATCATCATCTTCTTCTTCATCTTCGTCATTTTCTACCGCAGCATCGTCTTTTTTCTTCATCATCATCATCATCTTCGTCATCTTCTTGTTCCAGTGTGTGGAACTCCTAGGATGCCTAAGAGCCTTTCATTATTCTATCCCCCTTGTAAAGAACCTTTGTAGTGTGTGTGTGTGTGTGTGTGTGTGTGTGTGTGTGTGTGTGTGTGAGATAACTGGATTCGTTTAAATGCTTCTCTTTGATCTCAAAAATTCGAAACATGTAGTTTTAAATGAAATATATATTTGGAAATGAACAAATAAAATATTTAAACACAGCGATACAAATATAGAAAATAAACTTAAAAACACTCACAAAATGGAGATCAAAGTAATCTTTATCCGGTAATGTAACGGCACACACAACAGCATCAATATCACAGAAGTCAGATAATTGTAGATTTGCAGTAAATCCAGGAATCTGTAACAAACAACCAGCAGGAACCTAAAGACAATGTCTTCACTGTGTATCACTACATCCAACTCATCATCATACTGTGTATGTGTGTGTGTGTGTGTGTGTGAGGTCAGGATGCTGAGATGTTTATCTGATCGCAGTAAATCTGATTATCTCCTCCACTGACCAAATTCTTTGTCTCAGATGCTTGAAGACAAAGGTGTGTGTTTAGGTGCTGAGGGTGTCGACTCTCAGCCTGCAGCTCACAATGCAGTTGTGTGTTTACACTCTGATGATTGTGTAGTGAGGACACACACACACACAAACACAAGTTGAGTGTTAGAGCTGAGAACACGAAGGTCCAGTGCTAATCGGGAGTTCTAATGTGCAAACACACACACACACACACACACATTCAGGATTTTGATATCAAGTTTTGAAATATTTTACATTTTGTTTGTACAAGTAGGAATAATAATAAAAAAACTATTGCACCTTCAATTCTCTCTGAGACGAGATAGTCATTCTTCTTCTTTTTCTTGTTTTTCAGTTCAGTGTAACATTGGAGTGGTATGTATCGGTAAAAGCCAGAGGTGTAGGTCATGTCGTGTCAAAAGCACTGCGTTCTCCTCACTGGTCACGTTTGGCAGCGTGTTGATGTCTGATCTCAGCTCTGAGTCGTGGGAGGATGGCACTCGTCCCTTTCCAGTTTCTGGGAAGTAACACGGATTGATAATTCGAGGGCATGTCACATCACGATGAGTTGCACAAACTCTAACGGAATAAACTCTGTGACATCACACAGTCCTTTCGATCTGGCTCATCAGACTGGTTTCCCGCTGAGTGCTGCAGGACGTCTTTCTTTAAAAAAATTTTTTTTAAGTACTTTTTTTAATTCACTCATTCTCTATAGTCTTCCCAGGAGACTTCAGGCACGAGGCGAGGTACACCCTGGATGTGGTGACAATCTATTAAAGGTCACATGCACACACACACTACAGGCAATTTGGAAACACCAAGTAGTCTAATCTGCATGTCTTTGGACTTTGGGAGGAAACCGGAGTACCAGGAGGAAACCCAAACTCCAGATTCGAGGCGAGAATCGAACCCTAGACTCAGAAGGAGTAAGGCCACAGTGCTAACCACTATGCCACCATGCTGGCTTTTCTGTAAAAATCACTTATTATAAATATATATTTATATTTACCACAATTGTGCATTTTTAAAAACAGAAAATAAATGAATGTAAAATTCTTACACATGGATGAGCTCACAGACCTCTATGATTGGCTAATGTCTCTGTAATTGACAGGGGAGAGAGTAAGCACCTCCCACCCAGAGAGCACGGTCAACTTTCTTGACGTCTAGCCACAGTTAGATGTCGCATCTTAATGATTCGAACCCATGACTTCATCTTTAACTCTCTCTGCATTGGAGAGGCACTCTCTCTCTCTCTCTCTCTCACAAGGACTATCGATAGCTGATGTGTGGGGAAGAAAAAAAAAGGGAAGAATTTTATTGGTTTTGTTTAATTTTATATAATCAATCATAATTAAAATGTTTAAGAGACTAGAAAGCTCTTAAATGAGGAAAATGTAAAGAACTAATTCTAAAAAAAACGTTTATTAAACTTTAAAAAGAAAAGAAAGTTAGTAAATTCTAAAAAGGAACAAAGGACAAATCTGGTAACCCCCAGAGTAGCATCTAAATCTCAAATCTCTCCTGATTGGAGAAGTTGATTGAAAAAGCAGTTCTGAAGGTAGCGCAGGTTTAAACGAATGTGTGAACGTTATCGTTTCTGTAGAAACAGAACGAAAGCTAATGTAGTGCTTGAGGAAGGAGTCTCCATTGTCACGACTTGTTTCAAGGGCATTCAATTAGGTGGAAAAAAGTGATTAAAGTTAAATCCTAAAAAACATTCTGAAACAATGAACTAAAATAATTCCTTAAAATAATTCTACGATCGTTACTTACACCATCATCAATAATAAACTTTCTGGTTTAAGCATCACATATTGATAGATTATTAATGAAAGAAAAACCTGGCTCTGTACTGTATGTTGAATTTCTCTCAGCTCTGCTAATGTGAGACAGATTAAAATCATTTTCCGTGTATTTTTCCCTCTCTGACTCTACACACTTGTGAGAAAACAAAGCTAAAAATAGTCTCTCTTTCTTTACAGGGTTGTTACACACACCTCCAGGTGGAGGTGGGACTTACCTGTGCTACATCCGCCCAAACAGAACTTGAACAATTTACACACCTCGACCAATGGGAGCGCAGAATCTGGGCTGATTTGAATATTTGAATATCAATTATATTATCAATTATAATTATAAAAAAGAGATGAATTGATTAATTGAGTCACATATAGAATATGTATTATATATATATATATATATATATATATATATATATATATGTGTGTGTGTGTGTGTGTGTGTGTGTGTGTGAGTGAGTGAGTGAGAGAGAGAGAGAGAGAGCTGTAAGGTAGGCAGGTAGGCAGGGCAGGATTTACCTGTAGCTCAGGTTTGTGCTCCTTTCTCTCTCTCCCTCTCTGTGAATGTGTGTGTGTGTATGTGTGTGTGTGTATGGGTGAGAGAGAGTCTGCACCGACCTGAAAGTCCAGTTTCTCCAGGAATTATCGCCGAGGAGGCCAAAAACATCATCATGTCACAGGACACAGACAAGTAAGTGCCGCGGGTTCGAGCCGCTTCAGTCCGCGCGCGCATTCCCGCGTTTTACCCCGACTTTTAGTTTTCACCTCCTGTTCACACACACACACATGCGCTCGGTGTATGTGTGTAAGTGTGTCGGTATTTTCCTATCTCTCTTTTCTCCATTGATGCAGAAGGAAAATGAGTATCCTCCGGGAAAATACTCGCGGTTTGTCGGTTTTTGTTTTTCTGTTGTTGTTTTTGTCTCCCTTTTTACATTTTATTTTTTTTTTAAAAAGAACAAACTTGGGAAAGTTTCAAACTCTCCGCCATTTTTGTATTTTTGCGATCGGTGCAAGTAAAAAAAGACAAAAAAAAAAACTAAAAGAAGTGCAGAAAGACAGACAGACGGACGGACGGACTCCGTGTGTGTTCCACTGGAGCCGGATTGTGTTGTTGTATTTTTATTTGTTTAGGATCTCAAACATTTCCGTGAAGTTTTCGCGGGTTAGGCAGAGCCTTCTAAGTGTGTGCACAAATCCTGACTGTATTTAATAATAATAATAATAATAATAATAATAATCATTATTATTATTACTATTATTATGCTCTAAACCACATAATCGACAAAAAATGTAGTATTTTCCATTTAATTTGTTCCTGTCTTTCTTTTACAATACCAATATTTTGTGTCCTAAACATGAATTGCAAAAAAAAAAAAATCCACTCTGATTGCATTCACCTGCAGAAACATTCACAAATTATAATAATCCATCAATAAACACTCTTATACACTTCAACGGTTTTTATATTTCCTTTTCTAAATCACTTCATCAGATGATCAAATTTTATAAGACGAATAATCTTTAAACCCTCACTTTTTTATTATTATTATGATATAATATCTTAAATGTCTGTCTATAATGTAATCAGAAATCATTCTGCTGCAGTGAGCAGCACGTCCATGCTGCCTCTGATCACACCCCAAACCTCAAAACCGTATTTACTCTCAGCATTAAAAAGCTCTCGGGGTTAATTTGTGTTAATTAAAGAGAATGTAGAAGGATAAATGAAAAACAATAATGATTTAACCGGCTGTAAACGAGACTCAGTGGATCTGGAGATGATTTATAATGAAACTCTTTGTTTATTTATTTATATAAAGTTCTTGTTGTTTATGGATAATGATAAATGATAAATTATGTACACTACAGTGCTGCTGAGATCCTGATTGTTGTTTAATTCTCTCTAACAGCTGCTCTAAAGGTTTACATTAATGCGATTGTTCTAGTATGATATTGTTCAACAGAACCAAAGCTTGTGTAAAGATTATGGAAGGAGTCTCCAGTGTCAGTGCTCGGTACCAGTAACTTTAATAACAACTGACTAAAATAACTTGTTTTGTTGTCTTTTGCTTTTGGATATTCAGCTAATAAACGTTTCTACACAATCAAACCCTTAAGCAGAGAGTTAAGTAGAACGTTACAGAATATCCAACAGATACAGATACTTTAGTAGAACCTGTTATAGAGCAAGGAACCTTTAACTATGTAGTGAGAGTTCTTCAAGCTTGCTTGGTTGTCCTTTAGTTTGGGCGAATCTTACATCAAAGGTTCTGTGCAGAAACGTACATACACAATGCTTCTCTATCACGAAAGGTTCCAAGTAGAACCTTAATTATCTGAGAAATATTTAAGGAATGCTCCAAAAAACACGTTTATGGCTGGAAACTTAAAAAAAGGATTCAGTCCAGCACTGTTATATGTTCTCTGGCTGTTCCCTTTGGTTCTGAGTAGAACCCTACGGTGGAGTGATTCTTTGTCAGAACAGAAATATGAAATTTATAACACTTAATTACTCCAGATTCCTTAAAAACACTCAAAAACATGGTTTAGTTTTATGCTTTTTATATATTTAACTTAATCATCTGTAAGCATTCTTTAAACTGGAATTTTGGTGCAAACCTTAAAGGTACTGTATAGAACACAGAGGTTTGTTCCCGCCCCCTTCAGAATGGCAAAAAGGACGTTACTTACTGGATGCCAGCGCCAAATCCTGCAAACAAAGCCAATCGCAGAAGCACTTTCAGCAAGAAAACGCGTGATACCGTTACATCATCTTTAACAACATGCTGTCTCCTTAGTAATTGCTTCTTGTTGTGAGTTGCCTCTGAACCGTCTGTGTCATTGTAACATGAGCTACAAAGCTAACTAGCTTTTAAAGCAAGGCTGAATCCCAATCCCCTTTCTAACCCATGATCATGGGCACTATTTGGTGTGTGGAGCAAGGGATTGTACACCCTACATAGCGCACTAGCTACTAGCTACTAGCTGTTTGTGATTCAACACCAGGGCAGTTAGTTATTAATTAGAAAGCTTGAGATGTCAGTATTAGTTAATGTTATCTGCACATCATTTTATGAAGCTTAACACATATAGCACAGCATATTCCATAGCATCATCTTATTTGCAGCAGAACCATTGAATGAGCTAATGCTAATGCTAGCAAACGCCACCACATCACATATTTGTACAGCGTCTGAGATAATCACATTATAATTTTATAACATACCAAACTTCTGCAAATTATTACCTTTATTACCCTTTTCATAATTTTTTTATAAGCCCAGTTATAAAGTCTACCATGAAAATAATCCACAGCACTCTTTACCTGTGTGATGAAGCAGCAGGTAATCCGGTAGGTCATTAGGTAATCATCAGGTAATCTTTCTCTTATTATTTTTTTGGCGATGGAATTATTAACGAAAATACATAGTAGCCTGATGTCGGGGAACGCTGCTTCTATTGTCCACTGCTGATTGACGTCATCGTAGTCACATGACTGCAAAAGTTCTGTAAGAACCCCTTTGCAGCAAAGAGTACATGGCTTTGCATGATAAACTAATACCATAAAGTTTGGGAGAAAGTTTCTATTAAAGATCCCTATACTCCGGGATTCTCTTGCAAACCTTCCAAACATATCTGTAACTCGTACTTACCCAATGAAACCTAAAAGAACCCCCTAAGAACCGTCTCTAACTACTAAGAATCCCCTAAGAACCATTTCTTACTACTACTGTACCAAGAGACCAATGTTATACTCCTGACCAGTTATAGGTGTTAAAAAGAAATCAGTTGTTTAGATGTACTTGAATGGTTCTTAACTTTGAGGAAAATTGTTCTTGGCAGGGTTCTTTATAGAGTCATGAGTCCCTCTAGAGGAACATGTAAAGAACTCTTTAGAAACAAGTAAAGGGCTTGACACTTCTCAGAGTCTTAACAGACCTGTGGTGAATGGGAGAATGTTTTAGAGCTCAGTTAAGTGACATTTTGCTTCTTCCTCCTATTAATGGTTTACTCTTGTACTCTACTGGCTGTTCTTAGTTCCTTATCAGATGCTTGTGGGGTGAATTGAGCTGATGGCTCTCGATCGCTTGTTGACTAATGGCCCGTATGCCCTCATGCAGAGTGTGTTTATGGGTTATATGCCCACATTTAAACGCTGGAGAACTTTATAAACCGTTCTGACTTTGTGTTAACCTTGTTTGTTTGGCGCGGGTATAATGCAAGACTTTTAGAAACTCATTTAAGGGTGTTTAAAGGTTCTTAAGCAGAGTGTTTCCCTGTCAGGAGTGGTTCTAAGCAGAACCCTTTGGGAAATTATTTCCAGTGATCAGGAAAATTCAATGTTTAGAAACAAAACTAAAAATGCTTCATGTTTTTCACGTTTTTGGTTCAGTGGAGTGAATCACTAGGGGAGGGACTTAACTGGATTTCAAGATCTGATTGATTCAAACAAAGTCAATACCCACAGGCTGACTCTCTACCTGAAAGCATGTGGATAGTAAATTCATTTTGTTCCAAAACTTACGTGTTAACACTTCATGAATCAACGAATAGAGTCTTTTAGTGAAGTAAACTAAAAGCAGGGTGATGACTTGATGACGTGACATGCAACCTAAAGTATGTTAAAAATATTGGTGTGTTAAAAAATAAACAACATAGTTTATATATAAGCTAATAATAATTAATAATTAATTCTTCATTGTCAACTATTTTTATCAATGGATTCGATCAATGTTGTCAATTTGATGAGACTAAAGTTAAATGAAATGGCTTTTTATATTTATATAAAAAATCATAATACAAAAAATCCATAACAAATTATTCACAGTGGTAGTTAGAGTAACAAACCCTAAACCTCAGCGGGGAGAAAAACTAACAAATACATTAACAAGGCCGTGCAGCGTTAGTTAATTAATAATTAATTAAGTTAATTTATAACTCTTCTGATGTGAGACTGATAATAAGCAGAATGTCATCAAAATAAACACAAAACTTTTAAAGAGTTTGTAATGAACACAAAAACGAAAGGTTTTACTTGTGATATGCGCATGGTGATAGACAAGAGTCATATGTCTTCATAGTGTTCATTTAGCCACGCCCATCTCCATAAAAGGGCAAAGACAGAAAATGACAAAATGACTATTAAACACCTCCTACGTGTGACGTGTGTTAAAACCTCCAGTAATGTAATCCACTGCAGCGCCTCAGATAGTGTAGACACACACACACACACACACACACACACACACACACTCCTCCTGCTTTTACACTTTTGTTCTAGCTAGGGCTTATGTTATATGGATTTGTTTGGAATGGCTTCATGTGCCATCATGCGTTAAATGCAGAGTAAACTGGAATGTGATTGATCTCAAAGTGCCATCTACAGCATCGCAGGCAACTTGACAGCAATTACATGATCAATCGCGGTTCAGGATTTATGTCTCCTAGGACAGTGGTTTGTAGGACTCGCTACTTATTAAATAGCTAATTAGGCTGTTCATTAGCTAATTAGTGAAATCAGGTACAAAAAAAACTATAATTAAAGCACTAAAACACTAAAATGTACAGAGCAGGGGTACTCCGGGACCAGTGAGGGACCCTGTAACAGGAGACGTTGGAGACGGTCATGAACATAAACACTCCTGTGAATGACTTATATATAAATTCCTTTGAACCCCAGGCACAGTGTTTATATTTTGATTTCAGTGTTCATTATTAGGCTTTTAAAAAGCTTTGCAGTGGTACTGATGTGTGAAGTCGAGTGCTTACATCTTGCTGGAGATCAGACGTGTCTCAGAGCCGCTGTGATCTCGACTAACACCGCGGGGATTCAGGGGAAAGTTCCTCTGCACCCGTGTTTCATCTCCTCACGTACATAATGCCTCAAATTAACAACAAACAAACGAACTCTCCGATTATACGTCAATGACACAAAACTTAAACTGGTTCACCGACACACACACACACACACACACAAACACACACTTTCATGTGCACGTAGAATCCTAAAGCACAGTGTTACTCCTGTTTTGAACACTAAGAACCCTTACTTAAGGTTGTTGTGATGTGATATCAGTATTACGATACACTACAATCAAAACCTCTCTCACACATAGACACACACACACTATCTGTGTGTATACAATTATTAAGTAGTGTGTATTGTCGCTGTTTAAATGCTGTGATATCAAAGGCGAGTGTGGTTCAGATAAGATAAGCATATTAATGAGAATTAAACACATAAGTACACGTGCACACACACACACACACACACACATACACACACACACACACACTCTGCAAAAACAGAAGTAAGGAAGCCGAATAGGTTTGGTTTTTTCCTCCATTTACATAAAGATGGATTAGATATGGTTTCTGTGTGTGTGTGTGTGTGTGTGTGTGTGTGTGAGTGTGAAGTACCTATACAAGAAGCGAATACGTACATTTATTTATGCATTCACTGTTCGTTCGTTGTGTTTCAGAGCAGTACAATGTTCCATTCTGATATGATGTTCTGTCCATCATATAAAGAGGGTGGGGCTATAAACAGGTAGTAGTAACATGTGATTGGTGGAGGTGGACAGCAGGGTCAGGTGTCAACGATTTGGACACATCCATATTCTGTATGAAATGCTTTTCTGACCTTAAGACACCGTGAAAGAAACAAGCGTGCAGCGCAACTGATCGTGATATTATCACACGTCCTCATGTTTAATGAACTTTTCTCTCATTTTCTCTTTTCCCATGGTTGTAAAGAATGTACACACATTTTCTTTAGAGAAACCCTCATCTGATCTTTTGGAAAAGCATTTTTTCCCCCTGAATTTAGCCCTTTTTAGATTTTTTTAGGCTTAACATTTTTCAGTCACTTTTTTATTGTAACTTTTCTTTTTTTTTATTGTAACTTTTCTTACAATAACCCCCAGACGTCACTCATGTTTTACACTTGACTCAGTTTTAAACGGATGTTTTACAATTTATTTTTTAGCACCTTGTATAGAATGTACTATTTGTTTTTCTTACATTTGCTCACTTCTCACATGACTATTTCTTTTTAAACAAATTACCCACTTTGGGGTTTCCCCCCTTTTTAAAAAAATTTTTTTTTAAAGTTCCTATACTTTGAATTACTTACCTAGCTTTTTATAGAATTTAGAAACATGATAAATTTCTTTTTTGTTGTTGTTGAAATTTTGAAAAATGACTTACATCACAGAGCACTGATTAAAAAAAAACTTTATTTTGGCCTGTATAATTTTTAAGCTTTAGAATTTACTCTTAGCATTTTTAAACTTATTAATTCTCACTTTTTAGACTATAAACCTTTTATCTATCTATCTATCTATCTATCTATCTATCTATCTATCTATCTATCTATCTATTAAAAAATAATAACATTATGCTTTTTTAAAACAAAAGACTGATTTTGGTTTTGATGAACATTTCTGTAATTTCCTTTAATT
>JAQMYL010000023.1:33731213-33744085 GCA_030014365.1 Clarias pachynema | reverse complement strand
CTCTCTCTCTCTCTCTCTCTCAGTCCTGGTTTGATCCTGGCATTTATTTTCTCTCATCCTGTCAGTGTTTTTCCGTCCTTTGTCTTTTCATTTCGCTTTTGTTTTAGTCTCTTTCTCTCTTTCTCTGTTCGTCTCTCTGTCTTTATCTGTCTGTCTGATTGCCTGCAGCTGCTGTCAGTGAGACAGACAGACAGACGGCTGTATCTGAGCACAATTGTCTCACTGATGAATCTGAATTTCATAATGAGGGTCAAAATGACATGTGACCTTTAACCCCAACCCCCAACCCCAAGGAAAAAAAACCTACAGAACACAACACACACACACAAACACACACACACACACACACACACACACACACGGACACATAACATACCATGTTATGTTTGCAATGCATTATGGGTAACCCATCAACTGCTGAGAACAACACTGAGTAGTCTTGTGACAACCGGATTCTGCATGTTCTGGTCTTTTTCTTAAAATGGCTGACATTCTGGTGAGATGAACGCTAATGCTAACCAGACGTGATTTTTAGCATTTGGGACTGAGCCAGCACTATGCTAAACAATGACTGAGACAAAAGATGGGAGTATCCATGACCTTTGAACTCGGAAAATGAAAAGCCGGGGGGTGTTGTCTGGGAGCATGACCTAGCCCATGCATGCCTGATGAATGAGTGTGTGTGTGTGTGTTTATGAGTGTGAGACACACACACACACACACACACACACACTCAGTATGATAACATCATGCCTGGCGTGGCGGTGTTGTGTCTGCGGTCTGGCTGCACCATTTTACAACAACAAAACGACAAAACAGTCTGCATTCCTGAGAAGGAGCTGGCACAACAGAACTGCTCCAGGCTAATCTGCAGCCTAAGTCCTTCTTCCTTTCCTTTTTATTTTGTACTTGAGTTTATTTCACAATCTTCATCCCTCCAAACTTAACTCTTACCCAGAAATGTCTATCCTGACCCCAAAACAACCACAGAACCATGCCTGGGGGTGGGCGGATAAAAAATCTTTTTTAACCAGATTAGCATTATGTCAGCATAAATATCAGACTAGCAACTGTGAAGCTGAGCAATATCTGTTCCTTCTAGCATTATAGCTAACTTATTTTGTTGTTATATAGTTATGTAAACAAACTAAGAGCATGCTAGCACTGCTAAAACAAGCAGGACAACACTAACATAAGCTAGAGACAGTTTACCACAGATTAGCCTTTAGATTAGCAAGAGACTCCACAAATCTTACACTTAGCAATAACCATTACCAAAAAAAAGTCAATTTCCATTTCAGTGTTAAACTGATCTTCTGTGTGTGAACAGTTTTTCAAAAGGTTAGCGAGTCAGGTCTATAATATATGTAGGATTGAGCTAACTGTAGTGAACTTTAGTACTGTCAATCACAAACATAAATACTTAAGCAACATACTGGAGTGTAAAAGCAACAACTGTACTAAACTTCAGTATAGACAATCACAAACATAAATACATAAAAGGAGTGTTGGAGTGTTTTATTCCTCCCATACCACAACAAGTGACTAACAAATACATTTTGTATATAGTCTAGCATATGAAGTCACACTTTTTATCCTTTTATAGTGACATTTAATGCTGCGAGACATCCATGTTCCTGTGCTAACAGTCGCTCCCTCACCAGCTTCTATCTTCAATTATACTTAAATTACTAGCCGGCTACAACATTAGCAAGCTAAATAGTTGACTTAACCTCTTCTTTTTCCTATGACCAGGTTGTAGTTTCTGTTTGTTAACTTTTATGTAAGCTATTTACTGAAGCGACTGATTCCATTTCATGTCGTTTACCACAGTTTTGATGTTTCTACTGATGTGTGATTATCTGTTATTAGCAAAGAAGGAAGCAATAGACCTCATCACAGTATAGTTTAATGTATTGAGCAAAACCATTGGCAACCCACTTATACAACAAGCGGGACCGAGCATATACCATATTAGACTAGTTTGCTGTCAGAGCAATGTAAATTGACCTCAAATTTGAATAAAAATAATGTCTGCAGACACTGATCAGACACTCGACACACACAAAAGCCAGACACACAACTCGTTCATCATCAGAACTAATCATGAACACACCGACTGAGACAACAAACACACTGAGACACACACAAACCCCCAACCAGCTGACGCCGGAAAGCACATAAGGCCCTTTAAAAACCTTTAAAAATCTCAACCCCCTGCTTTCCCACGCCCACTTCACATCATGCCAGGGCATCTGGGGACACCTCGGGTGTATAGAGGGGTGTATGGGATGAGGGTGACTCTGAGGACAAACACACACACACACACACACACACACACACACACACACACACACAGGGCCAATGTCAAGGCTGAGTCTCAGCTGCAGCTGTTAAAAGGCCAAAACTCTTCCACTCTCTTACTCATCCCCCAATGTGGACAGGGGGTAGGAAGGTTTATGACCCCTAAAACACCCCCAACTCCACCTTCCGGGGGTTGTTAAAATCAAATAACACACACACAATCACAAAACAACACACAATCCAAGATTAATTCTTATTGTTTTAAACGGCACACATTACATTGAAACAACGCATGAACACCTTGATTACTTTACGTTATATATTTTATAACTGACATATTACAATATATCAATTAATAGAATTTATATCAACAATCAGAAGACTGATCTTTACATGTTCCTTAAATGCTCTAATAATATGTCTTCCGTAAATATTTGAGTGATATCTATCGTAAATGCTTGAGTAATGCGTCAACTGTAAATGCTCGAGTAACATGTCTACTGTAAATGCTCGAATAATTCGTCTACCGAAATACTTGAGTAATGAGTCTACCGTAAATGTTCAAGTAATTGGTCTACCGTAAAAGCTTGAGTAATTCGTCTAGCGTAAATGCTTGAGTAATGTGTCAACTGTAAATGCTCGAGTAACCTGTCTACCGTAAATGCTCGAGTAATTCATCTACCGAAATACTTGAGTAATGAATCTACCGTAAATGTTCAAGTATTTCGTCTACCGTAAAAGCTCAAGTAATGTGTCTACCATAAATGATTGCGTAATGTGGTAGATGGTTGAGCCTTATATCATCTAGCGTAACTGCTGTAACTGAGTCTTCTCTAAAGACTGAAGTAATCCGCCTACCATAAATTTTAGCATGTGTCTATCGTAAATGCTCCAGTATTTTCATCTATTTTAAATGCTCGAATATTTTTATCTACCATAAATTAGAGTAAGGGATCTACCGTAAGTGTTCGAGTAATGCACCTACCATAAATGCTTCCCATGGAGACAATAAAAAACAATAAAAACCATCATCATATCATAGAACAAAAATCAAGGAAAAGAATACATTTAACGATAATAATTATTAAACTGAGAGTATTGTTAACGACTTCACTGTTCATTACGCTGCTCCCTATGTAGCAGTTAGATACAATCTTCACACACATTGTGTTTTTATCTCAGTGATTATGCAAGTCGTAACCAATTAAATTATTATTTTAAAAAAATTTATTAATTTATTATCACATTAATTTATTAGCAGTGTAGCAGTGTGAGGCAAGACTTATATAATAATAACAATAATAACATTTTGGTGTTTAAAAGTCTTCCCCTATTCCCTTGTGCATTAGTCCCCTATTTTTCATTTTAATGTTTATTGTTGTGTTATAAAAGTATTATTATTGAACAGTTTACCCCAAAATGTACTGCGGAGTTTGTAAGGAGCGGGCACATGGTGTTCTGCCGTTACTTTACTACTTACTTCCAGTTTAATAGACCATTAAACAAACAAACAAACAAACAATTATTGTATTTTAGTTTAGGAATAAGTCTACTCAGTGCCTTTAAGCCAACGCATACACACACACACACACACACACACACACACACACAGATGAGGGGGAGGACTGACAGCTGACCTTGAGTGTGACCTCATCACACTCTCACACACCCACACAGACGTAGTGAGACCTGACAACCCCCAACACACACACAGAGCCATAAACAGTGCCATAAACACAGACAGTCCTCCGTTACATACACATAGACATACTGAGAACCCACAATCCCCACACACACCCACACAAACACACCCACACACTCAGGTCAATTTACAATATTAATCACAGTACTTGTTCCCTTTGTGAGATTGTCCTCTATGAGAAGGACGCTCACACCAGCGCTATCACTGCATCCAAAAATAAGGACTCTTATAACACAGTCGTCTTTACGCCGCCTCCCGACTGGGACAGACTCTATATCTCAAAAATCGCCGCCTACCTCGGCAGCCTACGGCCCAGATGGACTGCAAGGAAGCAGCGATATTCATGTTAAAACTTTAAAAACATTTTATCTCTATATCACAATTTGACAGTGTTACTGTCTATCGTCCTGCCTTTCAGTCAGCTGTCTGGTTTATAAACCTCTACTTCTACGGCTTGCCTCTAAATCATTTACAGCATGGTGCTGCTAAATTCCGGATCCTGATTGGTCAGAATTTGAATAGTTTTCTATAACTGCAGGTTTATATGAATATGATTGCTCTAATATTTCATTGTTTCCAAGGTATCATCTCATTCTGTTTATTAATTTTTTTTATAGAAGGAGTTTCCAATGTCAGGTTTGTGGTTTCTCAGTACCATGACAAGTTGTGATTTAATTTGTCTTACTGACTGGCAAAGGTAGTGGGGAAAAAAAGACTAAAAAAAAAGATCAACAAATTATAAAAAGCATATATGTACTGTTGTGGAGAAAATTAATCAACATCAAAGTTATAAAAGTAACTTCCCTTCATCACACCAACACATAGTGTTTGATTTTAAAAGCCTTTATGCTGACTGACTCAGAAATGTGCACTCACTATACGGGGTGCTATTATTTATGCACAAAGTGAGTAGCTGAGTCCCTAAAGAATCAGTATATAAATATATAAATATATAAAGTGAGAGGGAGAGACCCAGATAAATGAACATTATTATCCATTATCTATCTATATATATGGTGTGCAAAAATATAGATAGATAGATAGATAGATAGATAGATAGATAGATAGACATGGGGTGCCATGGGGATATAGTGCGCAAAAATAATGTCTATCTATCTATCTATCTATCTATCTATCTATCTGTCTCCCTCTCTCTTTTTTCTCACAGTTTTCATTATTCTGTGTCTCGGCCCTGAACTCACCCCAACATCCTGTTTCCCAGCCTGTCCGCGACGGCTGCCATGCTGAAAATGGATTATACCAGGCCTCCTTCACAACACTGTGTGCGCGTGTGTGTGAGATATCGAGCGAGACTTAACCGAGACGCTCTTTAAGCACGTTTCTCCTTCTGTAGAACCTGCTTCTCGAAATACGTCTCTATTAATAGCACACTCCTGGTTTTTTGATAGTGCTGAGGCCTTCGCAAGACAGGATTAGCTTTAGCTTGAGCATTAGCTAGCACCCTGCAGTAAATAGTGAAGCTAAGCTGGTGTTTTCTAATAACAAAAAAAAAACAATTCTTATGTGACTATCTCTGTCAAATTCATGACATGCCATTAAAAGACATGTGACTCACTGATGAGCTTTTGCACTGATGTTGCGCTCCAGTTAAATGAATTACAGTTTAATTCTGAAACAAATTTTCATAAAGAATTAGCATTATAAATCTGCATTTCAGCGTTAGTGGGGGCATTTACATTTGAAAAATGAGGCACTAACCTTGAGCTGTTGTACTTAAGTATTATATGATTGATATGAGTTTCTTTGTGTCTGGATTACATTCATGTGAGCTTTTTATTCATGTCACATACACACAAGACTATGCAATAATGCAAGTAAATTCAATTCATATTCAGGTTAATAACAACGTAGCTAATACTGAATCCAATTAAGACACACGAACAAACAAGGGGCCCAAATTTTTTGTCTGTTTTCAATTTAATCACCCAGTATAAGATTTACGATTCATTCCTATTCATTCATCCAGGGTGACTGCTGATTTTTAGCCCAATTTCTCACACACACTCAGTATTTTCTCTACAGAGGCTCAGTCTCAGACAGCGTCTCCTGCACCACACATGCTCACTACAGCGGGTGTGACAGTGACGGAGCCATAAATCCACACAATTTTCTATAATCCATACAAAGTGTGTGTTGGTTTATTTTTTTCCTCAGTTCTCTATTTTCCACAGAGAGAAAAGTATTGGCACCCCTAATTCTAATTGCGGTCCTTGTCACCAATAAGACTCAGTGGTTCACCCAGTAGGGAAGAATTTCAGGTATGAATAATGTGTTTCAGTAATCCGCTTCTCTCCACTCTACTTTCATTGCTTCTACGTTAATATTTAAAGAAATTTACAAAAATATGCTTATATTTACTTTTGACATGCATGTTACTTTTAAACTGCCTTTATATGATTTTCATTATTGTACACAATTTTTATATATGTATTACTACTATGTTTTACTACAATTTTTTTCTATTTTACTCCGTGTGTGTATGTGGCAGTTTATTTATGTTAATATTTTTATAATTCTGCATTGAAAGACAGTAAATGTGCTCTGTAAGTAAAATGTATTATTAGTATTGTATATGTGCCATAATGGAATAGCAGTAATTCCAAGTTTGGCTGCAGTACCTGCTGTACAGTGACCTAGTGCGCCTTCATCACTACATAGTGCACAACTGTAGGATTTTTTCATTTTTTAATGCAGCAGGGAAGCAGGGAGAAAGTCTCGTTTGTAGGTTAAAAACAGCACATGAAATTTAATTAGTGCTCAGGAAACTCCTTAGGAAGGCTAAATACCTGAACCGGAAGTTCTAATTAAATACTAATTGGGATTGGAACTTCCGGTATGTAATGTTAGCCCGCAATTTTACTCTCTCTCTCTCTCTCTCTCTGTGTATTTAGGCACAGTCCATACACCACGCACGAACATGCACAAACACACACACACACACACATCTAACAGCGTTCTGATTTCCCCTAAAACATTTTTTCCTAAAACATTCAAGAAGCCAAGAAAAGCACAAGCGCGTGCAAGTTTAACACCCCCGTGTTAACAACACCCATGCACATAGGCGCGTGCGCACACACGCGTAATACACCAGGTCCGCATCTGCATTTCAGCACTAATAATAATAATAAAATAATAATCATAAATCTTAATGATAATAATAATAATAATAATAATAATAAAAAAATATTAATATTCATAATAATAGAAAATCAGAGATGATATTATGTTATTGCTTTAAACAAACAAACAAACAAACCCTTACGCCCACAGACAAACCAGAACCGGAGGCGCGAGGCCAAAAATAACCCCCGGTGATGAGCGCGCGGCCGGTAAACCGGATCGATTCCGCGGCTCGCGTCTGTTTCCAAACCGGGAAACAATCCAGTGATGATAATGATAAAATAATAATAACATCAGAAATGCCCGGACTTACATCTCTCCATTCCCCGCGGCTGCTGGGACGCGCTGCAGTCGCACGAGCGAGTGGCATTGGTGGAGTTGGTGGTGGTGTCGGTGGAGCTCGCGCTGCCGGTGCCCGGGACCGTTCGGTGGTGGCGCATGAAGAGGAGGGAGAGAGAGAGAGAGAGAGAGAGAGGGAGGGTGTGTGTGAGAGTGAGAGAGCGGGGAGAGGAGGAGGATGGAGAGGAGCGGGGGGGGGGGGGTCCTTTAAAGTCCGAGTAGGAGCCCGGTCTCCGGTCTGTCTCACCCGTTAATCACGCCATCCTGAAGAAAAGCGCGAGGCCACAGATACGAAGACGCAGCAGCTCGAGCGCGCGCGCAACGGACTGTGGGGTACGATTACCGAAACCATCCGCGCGCAGCCAGAAAGGAAAGAGTTCGCTCTATGTGTCTGTGTGCGTGTCTGTGTCGGTGTGTGTGTGTGTGTGTCTGGGTCTGTGTGTGTCTGTGAGTGTGTGACTCCGCCTACAAAAGGAGGGGCAGAATTCGAGCCAGACAGGAGGAGGAGGGAGGGAGGGAGAGCGCGCGCAGACGGATAGAAAGAGAGAGAGAGAAGGAGAGGGAGGGAGGGAGGGGTCAGGTCTAGACAGGGAGAGTGTGTATAGAGCATAGAATTACACACACACACATTAGTAGAGTGGCTGGAGTCTCGCCGCTGACTGTCTGGAGTTTGGAGTTACAGCAGTGCAACACATCATCATCAGCGAGCTTATTCTTCTTCGTCTTATTATTAATACTACTACTACTAATAATAATAATAGGATTATTGATCATTTATCTTCACGCTCTCACCGTGCGATGACCCCCCCCCCTCCACACACACACATTCTAACAAACTGTCACTGCTCAAAATAGCCTGTGTGATTATGTGTGTATGTGTGTGTGAAAACTAAGTACAGACTCATAATATCCCTCTATCCCTACTCTATATCTGCTCTACCTTGTGACCCGTCTCCACTGTAGCCTCAGATTCCTGTTCTTGCCTGACAGATGTTGAACCAGATGTTATCTTTTGCAGTTTTAGCTCATCCACCTCAAGGTTCGAAATGTTTGACTATTTACACATCCGGATTGCTATCTACCTTTTTCTGCATACACAAGCTCACATATGCTTACAATTGTTGAGTGTTGCTCTGATTGACATGGAGAAAAGAGTATGTCCTTCCCACATAAAGACCACAGTCAGATTTGCTTCCATGGCTCCTGGTCCTGGATGGAATCTATATTTACGCACATGCAGGTATTCAAAAGTATAAGTAAATATTTTGTGACTAAGCAACAAATGAAGAATTCATGCCATCATGCATATAAGTTAGAAAAGTGCCATAGTTGACTTTGCATGTCAGACGAGAAAGCAAGCTATGCAGACATAAGGAGTTCTAAGTTAACCATTTTTAAAGCTTTGCTTGATCAAGGCACACTCATCAGCCCTGCAGTGAAGTATGGTAGTGGGAGCATCATGCTCTCAGGGAGTTCCTCAAGGAACGGGAATGGGGAGACCAGATAAAGTTGACCTTTCAGCATGACAAAATGAGTTTAGGAGTTGAGTTACTTCAGACAAGTCTCTGAATGTCTCTGAATTGCCCCACCTGAAACCAGACTTGAACTTTATTGAAGATCTGTGGAGAGAGCTGAAGATGGAAGCTTACAACACTTCCTGTCTGGAAGATTGGAAGATCAGACAGGAAAAATGAGAGAAACTTAAAAAAAAGAACGGGTGTGAAAAGCTTGGAAAGCTATATATATATACACATATATATATATATATACTCTTAGACAAGTTGTGCATTTTTCCGGGTGTGTTAGGTGCCGTTATTTCCCTCCCTTTGCGTGTGTGTGTTAATATCCTTCCCTATTTTTCAGACATGTGAGTGTGAGGGAGAGGTTAGAGAATGACTCAGTATGTTTCTTTGTCTGCCTTGTGTGTGTGTGCACACGCATTCACATCATGCTTTATTACCATAATTATCACACTTCACCAGATTTTACTTTAATTAAATATCATTTTAAATTAATTCTTGTTTGCTTACCTAATTACATTCCCATTTGTCTTCTTTATTAATCTTAAAGATCCATCAATTGTACTAACCATCATTCATGTGTATGGGCTTAACCCCTAGCTTCATTAGCTTATAAAAAAAAAAGATTTATTTTCCTGTTGTATGACTACATCACTATATGTCTGCATAATAACAGAACACAGTTATGAGAGTAAAAACTCCCTCTAGTTCCCTACATAATTGCCTTCGACACTAATGCACTTAACCCGGTATTTCACTAGTGCTTGAACACCATCAAGGTAGAAAGTTTCCTATCAGAATGCCTACTGAAATCAAGACTGAAAAACTGGCCTCCCAGGAGCTCCTTTAATGACCCAAACATATGTAAATGGCTTGGACTGAGGTCAGGACTGTATAGAATGTGGCAATAACTCCCACTTTGGCTGGGATCGTCATTCACGGACATACAGCTTTCTTTAAACCATTTGTCCATTCAAATGTTTTACTGCAGCTAAGAGTCTGATCACTGTACTGTGCTTGTTTTCTGCAAATGTGAATTGCTTTTACACCTACATTCAGCAGAAATCTTTATAAAAGTCCCGGTTTAAATCCTACACATATATATATTCAATTCAATTCAATTTTATTTATAAAGCACTTTTAACAAAGGTGATTATCTCAAAGCAGCTTCACAAAAATGAAAAGAAAATTTGAAAAGAAAATTTATGGAAGTGTGTATGTGTGAGAAAAATGTGTCTAGATAACTAGATAATAATGAGACTGTCTCTGATGAGCAAGCCAAGAGCCTAGGGTGAAGGCGACAGTGGCAAGGAAAAACTCCCTGAGATGGCAATAGGAAGAAACCTTGAGAGGAACCGGACTCAACAGGGAAGTCATCCTCATTTGGGTTATTTTTATGTGTGTAAGCAAAATATGAAGACATAATTTTTAATGAAAAATTATATTTCATTATAATTAATGATATTTTGTTGCAGAAGGAATATCTCAAGTTGAAGGTCTATCTATGTTTATATATATATATATATATACAAAAATAATAATAACAATATATTAGCAATATGAAATCACCTCATCTAACACTGAGCTTTTTCTGTACATCAAGTAAAACATCTTCCTCTTTTTTGTTTATTTAATAATTTTTTTATTGAGAAACCCACAGAGACCCAAAACCAGACAAAACAGCCTTCGACTTCCTGAACATACCGAGTGCAAACACGCAGGGGGAAACCACAGAGCCATAAAATACGACTGCACACACACACACACACACACACACACAGAGTCTCGCTGGCTTTTAAGAGGTTCTCCTAAGAGAACACTGTTCGCTGTAATGCCGTACTGGCTCGGCAATATTAAAGTATTCACAGGCAAAACAAACAAAGTGCACGGTTTAATAACGTCTTCTAATGTTAACATTTAAAAAAAATAAAGCACAGTAACGCTATAGAAAATTCAGTAAACATGCAGTAAACAATACTAAATCAGTCCAAGCCACAAGAACACATTATTATGGGTACAATAATGTAGTAGTAATGTAGCTATTAAATGTAATGATTATTAAATTTATCGCAACTACAGGTATGTACAAAGTGTGATTGAAACTGACTTATTTATATCATGAAGGTTTGAAATTATAACTGTAACTGTAACAAAATTGTATTTATTATTTTATGTGTTATTTATTTATTTTGCTATTGACATTTTGACTGTATACAATAATACATATCAAATTATTGTACTATTTTTTAAGCTGTTTAATTTTTTTCTATATACATATTTAGTTATTTGTAATTTTGGTAGTTTCTCTTATAACCTTTATTATACATTGTGTTTTTGTGCTTTTTACATTCTACATTTAATAATCCTAATAATAACAATAATAGTAATAATAATAATAATAATAATAATAATAATAATTTAAAGGTTTACTTAAGCAAAACATTTGTGTAGTATGTTAAGTATATTGTCTATCTACACGGGATCCTACAAACGTACATTATGAAACCAAGCTAAATTTTATTTTATAATAAAACATGTGGCATTTATTAATAAAACCTTAATTACTTATTTAGTAATAAACTTAAAAAGTAATAATAGCATGTTTGGATGTATTCCTTTTTCTCTCCTTTATTGGTCCAAATAAATGTTACCTTATGATTATATTGCGCCTTTCTGGAATAGTTTTGGCAAGAACAGTATTGTCAAGTGCATTTGCAAAACTGGCTTTCATGAAGACCATCCCAGGAAAGCAAGACCAAAACTTACCTCTGCTGCAGAGGAAAAGTTAGTCTAGAGTTACCAGCCTTAAAAATCACCAATTAACATCACCTCGACACATTTGAATAACATTAACTGCTCAAAGGAGATTATTCCATATTTTGAACGCCTTTAGCATTGTTTTACAATGCAGAAATAAATAAAAAACGAACGACAATGGAATTATAAAGTGATCCCATACATTCGAGTGGTAGTGCATGTGTGTGTGCGCACCTTTATACTTAATGTCTTGTTTCCAATATAGAACAACGTTGATTGTGTAACTTTTTTACTAGTCCTTAATATTGATTACACTCGAGTTCAAATTCAAGGTCTCTTGAGCCTGACCTTTAGCCGCTGAAATCTTTAAATTCCTGACCTCTGACCTTCTTTATTTGCAGACCTGTAATGGCCTCTGAGTGAGTGTGTGTGTGTGTCTTTTTGCTTTGAGATTTAATAGGGAGGAAAAACCACTCTGGGTTCATGGGGAGTTCAGGTGTTTGAAATTGGACCCTTGCTGGATTTAGTGTTTGAATGTTTTTGTTGGTGTTTCCTCTCTAGATTGTGTGGATTGTTTTTAGCAGATATTCACCAAGTTATATGCATACGGTTTAATTTTTTAACTCCATCCCATGCAAATAACCCACAATAAAACACAAACACTAATAATTGCTATAAACATTAGCTTAAGCAACAACAACCTGTTATTAAAATACCAATATTCTAAATTCAACACAAACATTCATGCACACTAATAAAATACCAGCACAGACCCATATGTAGGAGAGTTGTGTTAAACACCATCTAACACACTAAGCAGCTAACTGGCTTAGATCTACATTTCACCCACCAACATTCACCAATAAACACCAATAAAAAACCCACATCAAACACCACCAAACCAACTTTCCCCTGTCAAACACTAGCAAACCTACACCTCTATCAAATACCTTCAAACCAACACTCTCCATCATACACCAACGGACCAACACTCTCCATCATACACCAACGAACCAACACTCTCCATCGTTGACCAACAAACCAACACTCCCCATCATACACCAACAAACCAACACTCTCCATCATACACCAACAAACCAACACTCCCC
>JAQMYL010000023.1:33709279-33720701 GCA_030014365.1 Clarias pachynema | reverse complement strand
GATTGTTTTAGTGAAAGACTGAAGAGAAAAAAATAATTATACACAAAAAGGTCTGTTTCGGGTTTTGGGTCCTGAGAGTTTGCTGAAAATGTTCCCCTTTCATAAACATAATAATAGCAGACATATAAGAGGATGACACTCTATAATGACACGCTGATGACCTCTGACCTTATACATGGCGTACGCAGTCAATGCGTAGCCGCTTTGGGAATTCTCCATGAGTTTAATGAGTTTATCAGGAGCTCCGATGTACTCCAGGCATGGCACCAGATTCACTCCTCTGAAGAGAAATAAGAAGAACAGTAAAGACAAGGAAAATTTGTGTGTGTGTGCGTGAAACAGAAGACATTTTTAGTAGTAGTTTGTGGTCCTGCTTACTTCATGGCAGCGTAGTAAAAGCCACTAAACCACATGCAGGAGGTGAGCAGGTGCACAGGAATCATCACTTTGCCATACTGCTTAAAGGTTTTCTTAAATCTCTGAGCGAGACCCATAGACTGGTTCTGAAGAGGATCTGGCTCTGCCGAGTCGTCCTGCCCATCTCCAGGGGGGGTCGTCCGGAGAGCCGAGGAGGAGGACGAGGAGGTGCAGACCGAGAGCCATCCTGATCCGAGACGGTTCTGAGAGAGAGCGAGAGAGCCGTGGGATGAGTGTGTGCGGACGCGAGCGAGCGAACCGAACCGCTGGAGGTCCCGAACACACAGGAAACGCATCATCATTTTCAGGTGATCAGCAACAATGTCACTGTGAAGATCAGAAAGCAGATGCCATGAGACGGGGCACAAGTACAGCTGTTTAACTGTGAGTTACACCCCAAATTTTTTTTTATTAATATTTTTTATTAATAAGGTATTGTTGTTGTTATTGTTGTTTACTTTGGAGCAAAAAAAAAAAAAGAGTTACTAGAATTTACCTTTACATTTACAGCATTCAGCCCTTATCCAGAGAGACCTACATTTTATATTACTACACTTAGGTGCAGGGTTAAGAGCCTTGCTCAAGGGCCTAAACAGGGGCAACTAGGTGGTGCTGGGGGTTGAACCAGAGTGAGGGGGTTGTTTATGGGAAATATCGCACAATATCCCAAAAACTTACATCAGTTTAGAGTACAGCTAGCTAATATCTAACTAATACAGGCCTAAAACCCCAAACAACATTATTATGAATACTAACCAGTAACAATTAAGAGTTTATCCAGTAATATCAGAGACACACACACACACACACACGAGTCCAGTTGGGTTTCTTCACCTTAAATAACTCAGCATTATTAGGTTAAAAATATTAATTATAAAAATAACACACAAAACAGAAGCGACTCAGAATGACTAAAACCCCAGATGTTCACCTGTACGTGTAGTCCACTTCTGCATTTTATATTCTAACTTTCTTTAACTTAAAAACGAGCAGTTTCCAGCATCAGCACCGGCCATGTTCCGGCTGTGATTCTCACTGTCACATGCGCTAACCATTCTGGGAAATCGAGTGCACCCTCTGTCACGAGGACACTACGCGCGTGTCTGAAAAACTACTATTACCAAACAGCCTCGCGATTCATTTTGAATTGAAGAAACTTTATTGCACTTTTGTAGGCAGATTTCAAAACATTTCTAAACACTTATTTTCAATGAATTAACGAGCTGAACGAAGACAATGAGTTAGAAAATTAGCATAATTTAATACGATACATTTTTTTTGTTAAAATTGTGTGTTATAAGTTGGAAGCTATGCATTTATTTGGTATTCACTATGATGCATTAGAGCCACCTCCTGGTCGTGATCTGCAACATCTTCCTTTCAGCCCCTGTCTCATTTAGTACGCTACTCAGAAAATGGGTGGACTCTTTTAGGTATTTCTGTCAAATCGGATCGCTGTGTTTTATAAATACGATTGATCAGCCAATCCTCGATCAGAAGGCGGGGTTTGCTTCCGCGCAGCAACGCACACTAGATGCGGGTTTCAAGATGTCGGAAGACTCGAGTGAGTAGCTCTAAATGCGTGTTAAAGCTGTGCGTATTCGGTTAATAAAGAAGCTGCCAGTTCATGTCGAGGCAGCAGATTTTAGTGTGTGTGTATTTATATTTCAGACGCGCGAAACGGAGTTTGTTCTTGTTGTTTGTGTATTTGGAACGCATCTTTCTTTCTTTGCTACCTAGCCTAAGCTCATGTTGTGACCGTGTTCCAAATGGAGGCGTAGTTGACTAGGTAGGGTGCTTGAGCTTGCAATTAAACAGTGTAGCGCGGGTGTGTAGGGAGGACGAATGTATTTGAGATACCACTGCTGTAGATGTTCTCTGGTTTGTTTTTGGGCCATTGTTTGAGGGTGTGTTTATACTTTAGTAGATTTATTCACTAGATTTAACAGCTTAAATAAAAAGATAGGTGCAGGTTGAAAAGTGAGGTAATTCGTCTTATGTATGTAAATATACATTTAATTTATTTATTTTGGATACTAAATTCTATATATAGTCTTGTATTTATTTACTATTTATAGTTATTTTTAATACAAATTTATTGACTTGTATTGAAAATGTCATGTCTGGTGATTTAAACATGAATAAACCTGTTTGCATGTTATTACTTTCACTTTTACTTCTTTGGTTTTTGTTCCATTGAAACATCTATGCGTGTTCAAACAGTCCCAATAAAGTGTGTGTGTGTGTGTGTGTGTGTTTTTCAGGATTAAGCTCAGCAGACGGAGGAATTGGGACATTTCGGGACCAGCGTCCGCCGAAGAGGAGGCACGATGGAGACGAGGACGAGTCTCTGTCTGCTAATAAAAAGCGGGTAAAGTCTCCCACAGTGCCCCATCTCACCTTTACACATCTGCACCGGTCCATCTTTCACTCGTGGTCCTCACTCTTATCGCCTGTTTAACACCTGGTCGAACAGACGGGTCTTTTTCTGGCTGTGTAATAACTCCACGTTGTCCTGTAGAAAGTATCGTCACCCCTCATCAAGGCAAATAAACCATAACATCTTGGGGAGAGATTTGTTATCAGGGTTTTAAATACGTGTGCGTGTCTGTTGTAGGACACAGGGGAAGGTCACAGTCACAAGGTGGCCACACATTACAACAGTCTGCAGGAGTGCGGCCTGGTGGAGCGCAGCAGGAGCCGGATCGTCCACATGCGCAACTTCAACAACTGGCTGAAGAGCGTTTTGATAGGTAACGCACACGTGCGCGCACACACGTCTGCCTCGTTGATATCTTCGTTCATTGATCATCTCACATTCTTGCACACTTTTCTGGCCCCATGCTTCAGAATCGTAAAAAGTGTGATCTGTCTGCACTTCCTCAAATATGATATGTGTCATCAATGTAGACCTGTGTGTGTGTTGTCAGGTGAGATCCTGGACACGGTGCGGCGCGACAGGAGGGAGGTGTGTGTGCTGGATCTGGGTTGTGGGAAAGGAGGAGATCTGCTGAAGTGGAGGAAGGGGCACATCAGCAAGCTGGTGTGTGCAGGTAAAGCTCTCACCTGCTGTCACTAACACCGTCATAATCAGGGGGTCACATGCAGGAACAGGAAGTCAACCGGCAACACTACCTGAACACTGCATCAGCTGTACCTGAAACCATTTACTAGATCTGTATTATGCATTTACATTAAAATTGGCACTTTAAACTAGAATAATAATAATAATTTTTTTATTTTTTAAAGATGTTTAAAAAAAAAACGGTTGCATTTTGCTTGCAGCCGCTTTAAACTAGGATTATAAAAATGTTGCATATTATTGTCTGTCTGCAAAATTCTACATTGTGATTGGGTACATGTGATTGTGTGTGTGTGTGTGTGTGTAAGTAATTGTGTGTTTGTTTTTCACGTTGTGTGTGTGTGTCAGACATTGCGGCTGTGTCAGTAGAACAGTGTCAGCAGCGTTACACTGACATGAAGAAGAGGAGTCACTCCAACGAGCGCATCTTCACTGCCGAGTTCATAACTGCTGACTGCTCCAGGGTAAAAACCTCACACTCCGCGCGCACACACACACACACACACACACACACACACACACACACACACACGCAGTCTGTCTTTATGAAGACATCAGCAATTTCTTCTGTAATAATCATGGATGCTCACAAAACCGACATTTTTAAAAAGAGTAAAGTGTGGATATTTAAATAAGACAGGATTTTTTCCCCTCTCTTTTTATTTTTTGCATGTGCACACACAGTAGTGACTGACGTGACTGTCTAACATATAATAACTCTAAGGGAGTTTTGTGTGTGTGTATATAGGAGCTGCTGAGTGAGAAGCTGAGTGATCCTGAGCTGCAGTTCGATGTGTGTAGTTGTCAGTTTGTGTATCATTACTCGTTTGAGAGCCAGCAGCAGGCCGAAACCATGCTGAGGAACGCCTGCGAGAGGCTCCGCCCCGGGGGATTCTTCGTCGGGACCACACCTGACGCCTATGAGCTGGTGTATGCACGCACTCACACTCATGATGCATCACACTTTAATATAAAACAACAATAATTACAGCAAGAACTAAATGAAAGAGGGACAAATTAAAACATGAAATGGAAAGATGGAAGAACGGGAAGGAATTGTGTGTCTGTGAGAAAGTCGAAGATGGTTATGTAGAATAAAGTAAAAAAGAAGAAGAAACATAGGATAGAAGAAAGAAACAATTAAATGTATAAAAAAAAAATGAAGGGAAATTGGGAAGAAATTGACAGCGAAGAAAGAGGTGGATAGAGGGAGGGATGAGAAATTAAGGAAAACAAGGTACATAAGGTAGATAACAAAGAGAGAAGTACTGCAGCTTGCCACTAGAGGCCTCCAGAGACTTATGCAGCCATTGTGATCGACTCCGCAGGAATTAAACCCTGTGGGTGAATTTTCTTTCTGCTCCTTTTACAGGAAGCGTTTGGAGCAGTCGGAATCCAACAACTTTGGGAACGAGGTGTACCGAGTGACGTTCCAGAAGAAAGGCGACTACTCACTGTTCGGCTGTCAGTACGACTTCAACCTGGAGGGCGTCGTGGACGTGCCCGAGTTCCTGGTGTATTTCCCTCTGTTTGTAGAGTGAGTGTTCGTATCGCACGTCTTACATGGTCTTTAAGAAAGACACCGAAGTGGAGGAGGAAGAGGAGGGGGGTGTGGGAGCTGGTCACCGTGACGCACATTAATCGTGAGCAAAAAGGTATAGTTTTACAAGTATTTTATAAAAAAAACAGAGTAGTGTGAAATAACACCATTTAATGAGAAGAATAATAGCAAAAATTACGACCCGGTTCAAGTCAAACCAGGATTTGCGATGTATTGTCTGGTGAATGAAGGTGCAAAGGCGATTTAAAGAACAGACTTCAAGCACAGTTGGGTGATGAGACTTTTAACCTCATTAATACTTTTGAACGTTTTAAAGAAGGTTGTACATCCTTAATGACCATCCTGGCCGAGGTGGCTAGACCCCACTGCAGTCATTCCTGTGAACATTCAGTGAGTGGAACGCCTGATCCTTGAAAATCGATCGTCGCCCACTCGTGGAACAGGCGCATGTGCCTGTGTGAACTGCACACACATTTATTCACCAACACCACTTACACATTACAGATAGAAGGGAATTATGGAGTGAAATAAAGGGAGATTTTACTCTCAGAATTGTAATTTTGAACAATCCAAAGTCCCACTTTGACTTACACTCTACTTGCGTATGTCCACTTCCACGAGATTTAGCTGTAGCCTTTTGACCAATCAGAATGCGGACTCTTTTTAGAAAAGGGGGTGATTTTATGATTAGACCTCCGAAATTCCCCAGATGCTGGAAAAAAGTATCACACATTGATGTCACACAATGTGAAGTCTCACAAAGTTATTAACCACTTTTCAGCGTAAGTTCAAGGCATTGTCACAGCTGACCCGTTTGAGATATCAAAAATCCCTCTACAATTTTACATCCTCACTGTCGTTGGATCACATCGACCCAGTTTGGTGGCGATCGCATAAATTCCCTAGGATAGGAAGATGCATCAAATTCCTTCGGGTGCATTTTGCAAACGACACAAACTAACTGACTTACTGTTGAGTTGAGCCCAGCAGATTCCAACCTGTTTGCCAATTTTTACGAGTTTTAAATATGTTAAGACCCCCAAAAAGCCCCAAATGGTGGGGGGAAAAAAGAATCCTTAGGACCCTTCACACACTATGACGACATAGGGCCCTAATAATAATAATAGCAGTAATAAATATGAATTCTTTTAAACCAATTTATTATCCAGTACTACCACAAGTGACCAACAGGTGGCTTTCATGCTCTTTCGGAGCTCATGTTTAATACGTGTATAGTTGTAGTTGTGTAATAATTCTACACAATAGGATGTTTGTATGATGTGTGATGCTGATGAGTGAAGTGTATGCGTGTCTTCAGAATGGCGAAGAAGTACAACATGCGTCTGGTGTACAGAAAAACCTTCCAGCAGTTCTTCCAGGAGAAGATAAAGGACGAGAGGAACAAGAGTCTCATGCAGAGGATGCAGGCGCTTGAGGTACACACACCGGTCTGTGTGCGTCCGTCTGTCCATCACTATCTGTCTTTATCACTGTCTGTCTTTATCACACTGTGTGTGTGTGTTACAGCAATACCCAGCAGCTGACAGAGAAGGGTTAGTGTGTGACGGTGAGGGGGAGTACGAACACGCCGAGAAAAGAGCACGGAGCACCGGGGTGTCACTGCCACTGGTCAGATCTCCCACACTCGCGCGCACACACCTACATATTCACATGCTGCACAACAGCAAACATCAGTTAGAATACAGCAGCCCACTACACCGAGCACGACACACACTGCGCCTGCAGCATCACACATGACTGTAGATATTCCCTCAAACAAACACACATGTAACATCCTGTGTGTGTGTGTGTGTGTGTGTGTGTGAATCTAACGTCTGGTGTCTTCACAGGGGACGCTGTCCAGGTCGGAGTGGGAGGCTACAAGTACGTACTCGTTGTTCTGAGTGCAAAAGTTTCTGCCCCATCCTATGTGGGAGTATCTAAGAAGAAACCAAGAGTTTAGAATTTAAAAACATAAGTCTAGTAAGAGTTTAAAAAGAGACTTTTTTTTTTTTTTTTATTGCTGTAAATATTCTGTATAGGTTTCATTTAGTTCACTATCTGTGAAACCTGTTGCTGAATGATGTGGTATTAATGAAAAGTAAAGTGCTTTGTAGCAAGAGAAGGGAACAGGTGGAGGAAAAGCTGGAGAAGTGGAGGTACGCTCTGGAAAACAGAGGAATGAAGGTTAGCCGTAGCAAGACAGAATACATGTGTGTGAGTGAGAAGGACCCAAGTGGAACAGTGAAACTACAGTGAGCAGAAGTTAAGAAGATGCAGGACTTTAAGTACTTAGGGTCAGCAGTCCACATCAACAGTATGTGTGGAAAGAGGCGTGTCTAAGCAAGCTGGAATGGGTGGAGAAAAGTGTCAGGTGTGTTGTGTGATAAAAGAGTATCAGCGAGAATGAAAGGAAGGGTGCTCAAGACAGTGTTGAGAAAAGCAGTGCTCTACAGCTTAGAGAAAGTGGCACTGAAGAAAAGACTGTAAGAGGCAGAGCTGAAGATGTTGAGGTTCTCTTTGGGAATGACAAGGATGAATAGGATCAAGAATGTGTCCATCAGAGGGACAACTCATGGTAGATGATTTGGAGATAAAGTCAGAGAGGACAGATTGAGGTGGTTTGGACATGTTCAGAGGAGAGATTGTGAATACATCTGTAAAAGGTTGGCAGTCTAGAGGAAGACCAAACAGGAGATTTATGGATATAGTGACGAGGATGCTGAGGATATGGTGGGATGGAGGCAGATGATTTGCTGTGTTGACCCCCGAAAGGGAACAGGCAAAAGACAAAGATGATGATTAATGAAAAGTAAAATTTTTTATTTTTTATTTTTTTATTTTCACTCAATCTTAGATGCAGTTTGTATATCTTTGTTTTTTGAATGAAATGTGTTTCAGATTATTTTTACACACAACCCGACTAAGTGAGTTGTTCTTTCTCTGTGCTGCAGGTATCTACCTGGTGTTTGTGTTTGAGAAGATCGCCTGATCTCCAGCGGCATCAGAAACATCCTCTCTTTATTATCTTAAGTTTTTATTATTATTCATTTTCTGAACAAGCTAGGCAAAGCTGCTAAGTTTCAGTTTCACACATGGTTAATAAACATGTGTGGGTGAGTGGTCGTTGTTTTTCAGTAATTCAGTTGTTTTCTTGTGATGGGCTGATACCTTGTGGGGTTGAAGTGTAAAATAAAAAGTAAAATATGTATTTGCTGATTTATTACACAACTGATGTTTTTCGGCGGCACGGTGGCTTAGTGGATAGCACTGTCACCTTGCACCTCCGGGGTCCGGGTTCGATGCACTGCCAGCCTCGGGTCTGTGTGCATGGAGTTTGCATGTTCTCCTTGTGATTAGTGGGTTTCCTCTGGGTACTCTGGTTTCCTCCCACAGTGAAAAGACATGCAGGTTAGGCTAATTGGTGTTATCAAATTGCCCATACTGTTGACTGAATGTGTGTGTGTTCCCTGAGATGGATAGGCACCCTGTCCAGGGTGTACATAGGCTCCAGGTCCACAGCAACCTTTTATATAGGATAAAGCAGATGAGACAATAACGTTTTTTCACAGTGCACTGAGACACTAATAAACTAATAATCTCACACACACATACTGGGGATCTAAGTGATTCTCTAAGAGCTGACTCACTGACCTCACAGTGAGTTTTGTACTCAGTGTTTTCTAAACTGATTGTGATTAAGATGAGAGATTTTTCCTATTAAAACTAAAACTAAGCGAACTGCTTCACCCTCCCTCCTGCTGCACATTACGTAAAAAAAAATGGTACACTTGTTAAAGAAATGGCTGTGTATAGAGTCAGCACAGTCTGTGTCTCCAGGCTGCAATTTCACAGTGATGTCATGGAATGGCTTGATGTCGCAGGAGTCTAAAGAGCTGACCTTTAGGTTTCTCATTTTAATTTGTGTTAAAATAAGAGTCAGTGTTAAAGTTGAAAACGTTATGTTTTATTTCTGCTTTGGTATTACCCATTGTGTTTTTCTTGTTTTACTTCGTAAATATTTATTGCCTAAATGGTCAAAGATTGAGTCTAATGAATGAGTATGTAGATTTAATAATCGGGCCAGATATAAGAGATTGATGTATTGTTCAGGTACCATTACTGATGATTGGAGTGATTACTCTAGCTGTTGCTTGTGAGAGAGATTTCTAACACCCACTCTTTCAACCCTTTATATACAGTATGCCCCCGCCCCCAAATTTGCTATTGAAATTTGCCATAGAATTTATTTAAAAAATTTTTAAATAAAAAGCCCTCAGTAACATTAGTTTAATTAATAATTAGTAAAAAATAGTTTTCTGTTTTATACCAAGCAGTTCAGTTGAGCTGTCTTCAATTCATTATATCTGCTGTTCTCTTACTGATCATTGTGATTTTACTCTTTCCATCTCGACTAATGACAATTTACCATGAGCTAGGACGTTCCACTCAAAATTCAACAGCAGTCTTTTAGAAAGCAATTCTTATGTAACAGGGTTTCATCTTGAATTAGCGAGGTCAAGCTACATAGCGATTTATCCCTAATGAATAAATGGAGTGTCTAAAATATAATATTAGGTCTATCTGCACTCAAAAATGTTAGTAAGAAAACAACAAATGTCAACTATATCTAAAATACTGTACATTCTCTTTGTAACTAAACAATTCTGAAGGGTGCGAATAATTTTAATTCAATCAACTGCATTCAAAGTTAGATGACTGTTAAAGAGAATGGGCTAATGGTGCTTTCATCTGCTTAAAGGCAAGACATTCAAGAATGGTGGCAAGAATTTATGATATTTATTTATAATTTATAAATCTGATTACTGTAACCATGAGTCAGATTTATTTCCTGGACTCAATTAAGGACTTGGTTTGACGGTCCAGTTTTATAAACACTTCAGGACTAAAACTAAGGATTTTATTATACTGTATGATCATTTATTGAGTGTATAAATTATTCTGTTTCATCACCAACACAGATAAATGATATTCTTTAGACACTTAGAGGTCCATTACACCTTTTTGTGATTATAAGCTTCTGGCACATGTCCTAAGAAAATAAATGAAGCACAATCTTATGGCTATAAACTTATAAATGGGCAGCAAGTTCACAATCACTGTACCTACTTGATAGCTTTATTAGGGCCCAAGCACTATGACATCAGCCCTATTTCATCATAGTGTTTGAAGGGGGCCGATTGTTTTATGTGGAACGTGATCAGTTTCCCACCCGCAGCTCTGGACCAACTCTCAGATCAGGACCGAGTGCATGCTTACTCAATAGTAATACATTCTTCAGTTATTTTATTTTATTTCAGTTATTAGCTTTCATTATAAACGTTATTAAGCTTGTTACCCTGCTGTCACTACTACTTCGTCTTTAATCAGCATCATTAATCCAGCTGTGCTTCTAGGGCTCCAATCACTGGGTTATCATTACAGATTATAAAGAACTTGCTGTTCTGGCTGTTTCTCCATCTGCTGTTAAATCAGGGTGTTTTTCTTCCTGTCTATGTAAGAAACTTCCTGTCAGATCGTCATTAGCATGCGTCCCTCGTTTAAACCGCATCTGCTCTCCGTCAGGAAGTCAAACTCTCTCTCTCTCTCTCTCTCTCTCTCTCTCTCTCTCCACCTTGTGACTAAAGAGAGACGACGTGAGGAGGCACCAGGTGTGAGTCCAGGCTGAGCTTTTCTCTTAGTAATACAATCGAAATATGGTTTACCATCTGCTGTCTGGGTGTAGTTAAAACTCCCACTGTATAACACACACACAGCTTCGAAATATTTATGCAGATCTTGTGTTTCCCATAAAATATATTTGTACAGTGCTGATGTTCAATCAGTTTGAGCTGCTCATGCAATCACCTTGAGCTCATAAAAGCCAACATGTAACTCTCTCTCTCTACATCGTGTTCCTCCTCTCTATCTTCTCTTCATTTCTTTTTCCTTCACTTTCCATCTCAAAAAAGATGACAAGAATAAAGCTTCACAGTAAAGAATTTTGCAGTAAAATAAGACTAAAACCCTGACAGCAGTATTAGGGTTATTTTGCCGTGCAGCTACTGTAATGTCTTTCAAAGGTCAGATTTGATTTTTCACCATTTCAGACAATCAGACAAAGCCCCCTGCCGTAAATGTGCATATTCTTCTCTTTAAAATTTCCTCTCGTCAGATTCGTCACTATTTGTGACTTTTACAGTATCCCTGAAGAAGAACCTTGGTAAGCCCCGCCTCCCACGCCTTCAGCTCCGCCTACCAGTGGCAATCTCATTCCTGACTGAAGCAAGGCAAGGCAAGGCAAGGCAAGGCAAGTTTATTTGTATAGCACATTTCATACACAATGGTAATTCAAAGTGCTT
>JAQMYL010000023.1:33685855-33705550 GCA_030014365.1 Clarias pachynema | reverse complement strand
AAACAAAATAACAAAACCGAAAACAAGATAACAGATTCAAAAACAAAATAACAAAACCGAAAACAAGATAACAGATTCAAAAACAAAATAACAAAACCGAAAACAAGATAACAGATTAAAAAACAAAATAACAAAACCGAAAACAAGATAACAGATTCAAAAACAAAATAACAAAACCCGAAAACAAGATAACAAATCAGAAAACAGAATGATATATCCAGATACGAAATACGAAATGAGAAAATACTACGATAGTTCAGTCAAACCGGAAAAGGTAGGTATTGTTTGCGAATGAAATTCTTAACGCTGATTAGAAGACACATCTGTCACTCAAGACATACAAGAATTTTTTTTTTCTTGTTTGTTTAAAGCACATTTTTAAAGCACATTTAACACATCTCAGTTAACCAAAGTGCTGTACAATCCAAAAATACTGAAAGGAATCCTTCAATGAAAATACACTTTAATGTCCTTTAGGCTGTAGTACGTCCTGTATATTTTGAGATGTCAAAATATAGTGATATGTAATATATAGTGATATAATATAATGACAGTAATCAGCGATAAGAATTTCATTTGCAAACTTTACCTAACTTTTCCAGTTTGACTAAACTGTCATTGTGTTTTCTCATTTCGTATTTCGTATCTTGATATCTCGTTGTATTTTCTGATTTGTTATGTTGTTTTCAGTTTTTGTTATTTTGTTTTTGAATTTAGTCCTGGAATATGCCTATTCCATTAGGGAAAAAACTCCATAGATGTGATAACCTGGTCATTCAGAACATTCAGGTTGTCAGCTGACTTCACTTTATTGCCATACAACATTGCTGAGTCTAGACGTGAGCAACTGAAGCAACACCAGATCATAACACTGTCTCCAGAGGCTTGTACAGTGGACACTGATGAGTCTCATCAACAAGTGGTTTTCTTATGGCCACACAGCTGTTTAGTCCCAATCCTGTGAGTTCTCATTACATTGTGTGTATGAAAATGCTCTTATTCTTACTATTAAACATAGCTCTTATTTCTACTGTTAATTTTTTTTTTCTCGATGCAACTTCACCAAAAGTTTAAGTGATCTCTGATCACGCTCATTCATGATGTTTTTTCAACCACATATATTCTGTAAAACTTATGTTTCTGCACTATCCTTCCAGAACCTAGGAATGCACTGGACAGTTCTTAACGCAATTTCAGTCATTTCAGCTTTATCTCCTTAGTTGTTGTCTTTGCTTAATGCAAATAATAATTTGACTCTTCTGAAATAGAATACCAACTTTTCCATGACCAGGGGATACGTCTTCTCACATGGTTGTTAACAAATGAGAAGATCCTCACTGCATCAGTTAGAGAAACATTGCTGCAGCTAAAACATATTAATGACTATACGTAGCAGTTATAAGGTTGAAATCTCCACTGAGTGACAGGAAAGAGGTACGTTAATACCTTTGCAATGTTGTAAATGGTCTACTATCAGTAATGATGTACTATACTGTGATCTGTGGGAAGGACAACTTGATGCGTTTCCTTTTTTCTTTCTTCCCCACATAAATATCCTTAAAACTTTCCAACTGTTAACTTTTTTCCTACAAATGAATTATTAATTCATGCTGTTCATTACATTAAAAAATCATTCATCTTTCATTCTAGCCCTTTCACCTGATCCTCCTGACTGAATTTGCATCATCAGAGAGGAAAACCTGCGCTGAAGTCTTCTGACATGTTGACCCAGATGTGCAGACGAAAGCTCCAGACGTGCGCTAACATCCCCAGCCCTGAGACGTGGTTAGAGCGATAATGAGGCTTGTGTAAGTGCAATTAGCGCATTGGTAATGTAATGTAGTGTTTAATTAAATCGACTTTTCATCCGTGCAGCAGAGAACAGCGATCACAGGCTTCTATTGTTATGAAGCGGAGTGTTTTATCAGATCATCACCGTTATCAGAGTGTCACACAGACTGACAGTACAGAAACACATTGTCTTCTCCCTGAGGGATGATGAAAGAGAGATGGTGGAGTCAGCACGGTTATTAACACAGGGTGTTTCAGGATCGTTGTGACGGTGATAATTTACATAAATCTGCATCACTAATAATGCAGACTTGGTAAAGTCACAGTAAATCTCAAGTCTAATCACTGCACATTACTAAAGTTTTATAAACAGTAATAGAGAATCATATTAAAAGCATTGACAGTTTCTCACCAAATGTACCGTTCTGTATATGCGAGTGATTGGTTACGGAGACAGCGGAAAGCAGGACAGTTTCTGTAAATGTAATTTATTTCCATACGTAACCATGGAAACGAGCAGAATGAAGAGATTGTTGTAAAGCAAGCAGAGTCACAGAGCAAGATCGAAACACAAGTAAACCATCGATAATGTTAAATGAGGCTTAAGAGGTATCCAATTAATGGTCGAAACACAATAATTAACAATCATATGTCAGCTGCTTTTACAGGGACACCTGGAATCTGTGTAGATGACTCTCACGAGATCCACAACATCACCTTTTTCAACATATTTTTTTTTCAATTCTTAAACCTCCAGGTCCTCTTTCCTCTTCCTTTCAACTCCTGAGCACTCCTACAAATACTCCTACATTTCCTGTCCTTGTTTTCTGTATTAAGTATGTGATTTGAGTTCGGTCAGCCATGGCCAGGTGGTAAGAAAAAAATAAACAGATGTCATAGTTGCTAATTAAAAAAAAAAAGAATACCTCATTGGAAAAAAAAGCATAATAATTAAACTAGATGCTGAGGATCGCCAGGAATTTGTCATTAGCCACTATTGTTCACAGACACTCCAAAAGAATTGCTTCAAATCACGGGTCTAATCACATGGTATAGAACCGACGGTGTGAAATTAACTCTCGCGCCAAAGTACACGCCTCCAACAAAATGCGATTTCACATTTTTCAAAGACCCAACACAACTTTTTAATCAGCTCTGTGTTCAAGAAGCACCAAGTTCAAGTGCTGGAACACACACAAGAGAGAGGTTATATCTGACGCAAACGGAAGAGCATAACCTGTAAAAGAAAAAAAAACTAGTGGGACAGTAGGGTCTCCATGATTATGCGGTGGTTTATTATTAAAGGAACAACCATTGATTCTAATCTAATACACTTTTAGTTAAGTTTAGTGAGTATCTCCTCAGATCTTCTAGGTTTCTGTTCTATGTGTAGGCTGGGATACTCTTGTGTTTAGTACACACCCCTGGGTTTGTTAATGGAAAATAAAGAAAGTGGTGCAGAATGTGTAATTTAACACTATTCCAGCCAATCAACACCAGGGGATCCGGCGTTGTGTGTGGATCGGGTGGTCCACTATGGCGACCCCTTGACAGGAGCAGCCGAAAGTCCAACAACATTTCGTTTCATGGTAGCACAACAGTGGTACAGAACCAGACTACCCATCAGCCCCAGCATGTACACTCTCACCAGTGTCTCGTTTCCACATCGCCCGTATCCACAGTTCAGGTTTATGGTTCTTGTGTTCGCACTTTTCAGATGGTAAACAATCTGCACTTCTGTCAATCCCTGATGTTTTCACCACAGTCAGATTCTAAATAATGTTCTACAGAGAGCCACCGCTGTGATCAAACTGGGTTAAAATGGTTGTTCCCATGTTTGAAAACAACATGGGCTATGAACCTCGGTACACTTGAAACAATGTGTGTTTGTGAAGCTCCACCGCAAAAGGCAACTGTTGCATGGGAATCAAACCACTGACAGCTACAATGGGTATCGTATGTGTGTGTGTACGTGTGTGACATCAACACAAACACATTCACTGCCTGTGGATAAATTTTTTTTTTTTTTTTTTTAAACGCAACAGTGAAGATGAAAAGAAGCTCAGATGACTTAAGAGAGGGAAAGTCAGCTGATTCACACAGAAACCTCGAGCTGAGGCACTTAACCCGAGAGCAACTTCATGGTACCTTTATTAATAAACATCCAAACAATAAAAAGATTATCAGGATGGACATCAAACTTCTGTAACATGTGATGAACAACAGCATCAATTCATACAGTCCAACTACAGTATAATACACTATAATGCCCTTAATAATGTTTTAATACTTGCTAATGTCTTTAACACACTATAATGTCCTTATTAATGCCTACAATACACAATAATGCCATATGATACACTATAATAATGTATACAATACACTGTAGTGCCTTTACCGTGTTATACACTATATTGCTCATACTGAAGCCTCTAATAGAATATGATGCACTTTATTATACCTACAGTATAACACACTATAATGCCCTTAATAATGCCTTTAATACACTAAAATGCCCCTTTTTATATCTATATTACAATATAATCCCCACAATATTGACCATAATACACTATATTGCCCCTACTAAATCCTCTAATACAATATAATGTACCGTATTATACCTATAATACACTATAATGCCCTGATACAATTATTGCCAGGAATACACTGTAGTGCCAAAATTTCTTGCTTTCCGTAAAAATAATATATTTTTGTTGAAAGCCTTAATCATGGGAATATCATTATTATTCTCTCAGCATGTTTCCTTTAAAGGACCAGTAGCCGCTCATTAATATTCAATAGCAGTATTTATAGTTGCCTCAATATTTGCTTTCTTTTTTTTTTTTTTTTAAGTTTAATAATGACTGCATGTGTTATTATGGGATCATTATAATATAATCTTATCTGAAATGATTAAACACCATTCAACTTTACATTAAATATCAATTTTTAATGAACAGTTCCTTTTGATAGCCATGAATAACAAAACTGCAGCACAGTAAGATATATTCCACATGCAGTTATAAAGTTTGATGTAATAATAAAAACTTTCAATGTCAGATAATTGAAGAACTTAAACACACATACACACATCTGAAATGAATAATATTTAATTTAGAAATAGGTCTGTTGTGCTTGCGGGAAGATCTTGTTGCACTGATTGTAACCACACAGGAAACAGAGATGACAATCAGGAAAAGAAAATAAAGAAAGAAAACAAAACAATCTGTAGCAACTTTACTGATTTTATTCCTCGATCACAATCGCTATCAATATATTATTTTTAATATAATGAGAAATGAGAAATAATAGATGTTCAGAGAGATGCACATCTTTAGAGGGGGAAAGAGTGTGTGTGATGCTGCGTACTAAGATTTATTCTTACTCACGCTTCCTCTCATCTTGTTGTTTCGAAGATGTACACTAGTCACCAAAAGTGAATATATTTTACTATAGGATATTAAACTATAATGACCTTAATATTGCCTATAGTACAATACAATGCCCCTTATTTGACCTATAATGCACCCCTGACCATCACTCCCATACTGTATATGCATACATTTTAATGATCATATTGTCTGTGATGAGCAAGCCTAGGGAGTCGGTGGCAAGGAAAAACTCCCTGAGATGACAATAGGAAGAAACCTTGAGCGGAAGCAGATTCAACAGGGAATCAGCGCTGTCTATTTATTGGCACCACGCAAACCAGCTCTGTGCGTACTGCCACCGGCTTTCCTGTAGAATGTAAACACACAAATATACCACAAATTGTGAATAGTGAGAAAGCAGACTAAAGTGTAAAGTGTTGTTTTTGAATATGTTTTGTTATGTTTTGTGTATTCGCAGTCCGTCATGTCTGAGAAGCTCTGAGTCCAGGACAGACCTGTTTCCTGTTGTTGTGCTTCTGTTGAGTTTATTTATTTATTTTTGTTAAAGTGCACTGGAAAGCATGGACTGAATAAACATGAGCCCATAGCTGAGCTAAAGTTCCCCCTGTCTCCAGAATCTTCCTGCACACTCTCACACACTGGGTGGTATGTCACACAATCATTCTATACACTATTTATATTAAATACAAAAGATATTTAACACTTTATCATAAAATAGACTTTTGGTTAGGCTAATGTATGGATTCTGAGAATTAAGGCTATAATACACTACAATGCCCCTTATTATACCTACGTATAATGCACTATAATGACCTTAATATTGCCTATAATACACCATAATGACCTTAATATTGCCTATAATACACTATAATGAACTTAATATTACCTATAGTAGACTACAATGCCCCTAATATCATCTGTAGTACACTATGATGCCCCTTATTATACCTATAATGCACTATAATGACCTTAATATTGCCTATAGTACACTACCATACCCCTGATACTGTCTGTTGTACTCTATGATGCCCCTTATTATATCTACAGTATAAAGCACTATAATTACCTTAATATTGCCTACACTATAATTACTTTCGTATTGCCTATAATACACTATGCTTCTTACTATATTCAGTACAGTATAATGCTCCTTATTATACCCATAGTACACTATAATGCCCTTAATAGTGCCTATAATACACTATAATTGCCTTACTAGTGCTTTTAATACACTATAATGCTCCTAATAATGCCTACACTACACTATAATGCCACTTCATATAATACATATAATACAATATATTGCCCCTACTAACGCCTATAATACACTCTAATACCCTCTAATCTAAGTACCTCTGATAATGCCCCTAATATTGCCTACTAGATGTGGTCACGACTTCGTTCGCATGAAATTTAATTGCACACTCATAAGTGCATATTAAAAAATGTACAACGCTATCTGTTGAATTCTGACATAAAAAGGTTGATTTAAATAATATAAAGGAGTTTTCCATTTAAAATTCAAAGCAGCATATCTTCTCTTCCCGTGGGCCGATTACAATTAAACAAAGCTTATTGTAAATGTTACATCGAGCTCGGCCAATTAGATATGTGAAAGCCATATTAAAATTTGTTCAGTAGTTTTTACGTGATGTGTGCACAAACAAACAGACAGACAAAAATTCCGAAAAACATCTTGATGTGTTCTATTACTCATCTTATATCCCCCCCAAATATCTTTAATGTACAGACATGCCTTCACAGTTTTATTATACTGTATGTAAAGATGATACACAATAAGGCCCTTAATAATGCCTATAATACGCAATAAAGACCCTTATTATACCTGTAATATACTCCATTACCCCATTTAAAATATAATCAAATGGTAAGATAATGATTTGGAGTCGTGTAGTCACGGGATCATCAAGGGATTTATGCCCAAGGAAAGCAGCGTGCGTAAAATACACCTCCTAAAGAACTAGGAGTAAAGATGAATCATCTTGTGCTGTCACACACACACTTCTAAACAGTCTACACTGTGTATCATATCTGTTCTTTGCTAGGAAGGAGTTTTTCTATGAAGATTTAATCATCTTCTGGCTTCACGTGATTCTACAAAAACACAAGCGCATCTCTCTGAACACCTGAACCTTGCTCTTGGAAGTGTTTGCTGTTATATTGCAGGATTTGTTTTGTGTGCGTGTGTTCACAGGATACGTTTTTATTCCCTGACTGACGCTGTTACATGTGAGGTTACAATCAGAGCAATGCATTTTCCCTCAGGCAAGGAAACTCCTTTATTTTAGTGATATACATGGACGTGTGTGAGTGGTTTCTATAGATTCTGGTGTCTTTAAGGCAGACTTTTACAGTAACAGGGGTAACTAACAGGAATAAATAAAACAAGGAGGTGAATACTTATGCAAGGTACTGTAACAATGTTAGACTTACATACACTTCAACTATTGATTTTAAAACCAATAATAATAATTATGTTCATATTAAGGTACTGTATTCTAAGATGCTGGACATGCTGAAAAGTTTCATGCTTTAAACATTACCAGTTGGTCGACTGGTGAAGTTCCACAATTGCTTCCTGACTCATGTTTCTGTGTCTTTGATGTGTTTAGCTCTTGGTTTAATTGCTGGTGCTACAGGGTGTAAAAGGAAGCAGACTCTGCTCTGAGAGCCTATGCATGATTAGTTTGCCTAGAGACATTTCGTCTTTTACAGTCTGTCAGTAAGATTTGTTCCTGGATATTTTATCATGCATGGCCTGGTCACTCATGCCACATCCTCAGTGTGGTCTTTGTTAAAATTTTATGAAACAGTCATGGGGTTTAGTGAGTTGCGGTTTCACACTTGTGTGTGATGAAGTCTGACATTCGAAAACACTGCTGGCTTTGAGGACACAATAATCCCTCAAATACACAAACATCAGGGTTGTGTAACTCAGTGCGGCGAATCATGAGGACTGGGTGTGTGTGATAGATGTCAGTCTGCTGTTACAAACAACTTATCACAGTTTATCACAATGTATTAGTTAGCTCAGATTAGCTGCTTAGATGTTGTTAGCGATATCATTTGTTATCAATACCCAAAGGTCTGGACCCACAGGCATTTTTCCTTATACACCAATCAATAATATTTACATTGATTATCAATTATTCATCAATTGATTATCAATTATAAACCATTATCAATTGGTTGTGGCACCCAAGGGTATAGCTCACTCAGGCCGGTTAAGTCTGGTCCCATGGAAAAGCCAATGCAGCACAATGTGCTGAAAAAAGTAAATCCTAGCCATGATAGAAAGGCACCAGACCACCCAGTGCACCACAGCACACCACACATGGGGCCCAGCAGGCCAAGAGCTCAAGGCCACTAACCCTGCGTCCAAACTCCCCAAATCCCAATCTGATCAAGCCCCATGGGATGTGTTAGACAAACAAATCCAAACCATGGAGGCCCCCACCCCACAACCCATAGTACCCAAAAGATCAGGTGCTAAAGTCCTGTGCCAGACACCACAGCACCCCCCAGAGGTTTTGTGAAGTCATGCCTATGTGATTTTAATGCCCCTAGGTGGTTTTAATGTTATGGCTAATTGGTGTACTGTACATGACAGAATCAGAACTACGTATACAGTATAAAGTTTGTTAAAACTAAAGATAAATAATGAATAGATGCTCAAAGTGCTATAATTTAAAAGCAGCTATGAAACTCTGTAGCCATGACTGAATATCATTCCATATTTGGGTCATAAGCTGGACTTACACCAGATACACCACAGTGTTGCTGAATTCTAGATTCTGATTGGTCAGAAGGTGTTTGCCTCTGACAGTAGTGAAGCTACAAGTTACCGGTTAACACTGCAAACTAAGTAGTAAGTTGTTGTTTCAACTGTAACAGCTCATTCACGCAGACACGCCTCATATACTGTCTAAAAAAAAGGTGTGCATCATGAAAGGAGTCTCCAGTGTCATAAAGCACAATAATGACTAAAATCACTAAAAATGATCATAGCTTTTCCAGGCATTATTATAATCATTATTTAAAAAGAATAGTTTGATGTAGTTGTGTAAACTTTGCTTGAAAAGCCGAGCACAGTTACAGCTTTCTAATTATGAAAAGGGCGATAGTGTTTGTGTAACCCAGGACACAAATTGCTTAATTAAAAATCTCACTTTTTTACTTGAAACTAGTTTACGGTGTACTTAAATCATGACCCCAGTCTGACTAAAACTTATTTGTATCTTATTTTTATGTGTATGAGTCTTGAATTAAATGCTGTGCATGTGGGAAATAAGCAGGAATGGGGGAAAAATTAGCTTCAGAGTCATTGGTTGAAAACGTGATTTTACTCAGGGTATAATTAGCCTTCTGATTTTACAGTAAATAATATTTAACTGTGTGTGTGTGTGTGTGTGTGTTGTCAGTTTGGCAATTACCTAAGACATAAATAAGGAACAGGGAAGTCGTCTCGTTTTGAGTTCTGTAATGTATGACGTACAATTTGTCAAGTTTGCCTTTAGTTCCTGTGAGTATAAAATAATGGTAAAAAATAGCAAACTGTAATTCTTGTAGTCTTTTTGTATTTTACATAGAAAAGCTTTCACTCTCCCTGCTATGTGTGCACTCTTTATAAAAGTGATGATAAGGCCACATAATTGTGCCTGAAATATGTAAAAGACCATCAATGCCATACCAATACATTTTGCATTTGAGAAACAGACCTCATTGTGTGTTTTATTATGAAATAATGAGACACACAGGAACCTGCGTAGGAGTCTGTGGGATGGTTCTTACCTGTCTCATATCAGATTTAGAAGACAGGAGCTTTCTCACTGATGGTAACTATGGACCGATCAAATCACACTGACATGTGGAGTACCTCAGGGTTTATATTCTCTGCATAGTCAGTTTAATTCCACTATGAGAAAGAGAGACACAGAAATCAGAAAAAAACTGGTGAACTATTGGTTGTCAACAGCTAATCTCTCTCTTTCTCTCTCTCTAGAGAGAGAGAGAGTGAGAGAGAGAGAGAGAGAGCATACAGTATTCATAATATAATACACTACAACCTTGGATAAACTACACTATAAGGACTATTAATTTAAAGTCTTGTATAATAATGCCTATTAAAGCCTATAAAAGTGTTTGAGCCTGACATATGGAGTCCCTCAGGGCTCAGTTCTTTGACCCATCGTGTTTAGTTTCTACATGCACAAACTAGGTTAAATCAACACAATAAGCACTCGACACGTAGATATACTTCAAGTGTGCTCTCATCTTGCGTCTTTGACCTGAACAAAGACTTTATGACTTTTAAGCAGAGAATTATTAAAAGGAAAAAAGACTCAAGGCAAACTCTTTCATAAAATCTAGATCTCTGTCTAAAAGCCATCTAAAAGCTCTCTGTCACACAATATTCTAATTAACTCCAGTCCATAATGAGAAAACAAGACACAGAAAATAGGAGCAAGTGACAAATTGTTTAGAGGCCATAGTCAACATAATGAACAGAATGCTTCTAACTAAGTAGGAAAGGATTGAGCTAAATTCCCTTCCCTTACTCACTCCTAACAAAACCCAGAAGGAAAACCTGGCTTCCTTTAGGCTTTTGTAAAACAGGTAACAATTATAGGAATATTGTATATGCTGATCAGCCATAACATCACAACACAAAACATTATGCCCAGTATTGTGTAGGTTCCCCTTTGCCATCATTCTATATTGGCTTTGCTGTGGGATCGCCTTGGCTGCCCATGATCCTGTCACGGGTTTACTGATTTATAATTGATAATCAATGCTATTCCATTCACCTGGTGGTGATGTTAGTGTTGGTGGAATCACAATATAGCCTGGACAAACATCTCCATGAATTCATTTTCATCTGAGTGAAGTACTGCAGTAATGTTTTTAACATAAATTGTTATGTAGCAGGTTGAAATGAGTTGACTACTTTTAGCAGTAAATGTCTGAAAACTTAATCTGATCTAAAAATCTCTTACAAAAATGTGAATTTATCATGATACTGTTACTATTACAAGTAACTGGCTTTATACATCTTTGCCGCTCAAATCTCTTGACCCTAGAGTATTTTATTTCAGTAGGCAAACTACACATCAATGATTTTTAACTAATTGCTTATATAGTTATTAGAAAAATGTGATTTTGAAAGTTTGCATATTGTAAATGCATGTAAATCTGAACAAAACATTTTTTTACTAGTTGTAGCTGATTTCTTTTACTTCAGGCATTTATATCTGAATTTATATCTGGCTCAACAGGCAAAGTGGAATATTCAGAATCAACAGTGTGTCTGTTTTCTTCCTTCTTCCAGCTCTGACCCAGCACTCTGAACTGGACAACCTGACCCAAGAAGCTAAACCCAGCAAATAAATAAAAAATAATAACTTTAATCCTGTCTAAGAATGGTATGTATCCATTTTTAGTTTTCCACTGTAGCTCTGAGGATGGTGTCATTATAAAGTGAGGATGTCAGCCTCACCCAAGATCTATTTCTGTAAAAAATCTCTCTCAAACTATATTTGCTTTTTCAGTGATGTTACACAGACGTGCCAATGTGATTTAAGACACAATATGACTTTTATATAATTTTACACTGCCCTGTTTAGGCGGCCATACTGGGCAAACAGAGTGACTTTTTCCCCCTCTGAATGGGTTAGTATCTCTTATTACACCCCCTTAGCTCCCACCTCTCAGTGTCTAAGATGTAATTGTTCCTGGAAGCCCTAAGTCATGTGGACGATAAAGTTGAAAAGGTTTACATGCAGAATCTCACTCACTCACTCACTCATCTTCTATACCGCTTTATCCTATATTCAGGGTCGCGGGGACCTGGAGCCTATCCCAGGAGACTTAGGACACGAGGCTGGGTACACCCTGGACAGGGTACACACACATACACACACTCACACACTCATTCACATACTACGGGCAATTTTGGGAACACCAATTAGCCTAACCTGCATATCTTTGGACTGTGGGAGGAAACCGGAGTACCCGGAGGAAGGGGACAAAGGCGACATTGCTAACCACTACACCACCGTGCAGAAGGCAGAGTCTCAATGTCATTTTATTGCAGAGCTGAGAGTGCAGAGCTGAGCGATGAAGTACATGAAGATGCTGAGACTCATTCATAAATCACTTTACAGCTGAGGACTAAAAAGCTTCTCAGATGTTGAGGGAATTCAAATCTCTGAGCTCAGCGGGTACTGATCTAAACGGATGAGTCAGCCTTTAGTGTTTAGCCATCTGACAGCTTAAACTAGCTACCAGCAAAACTTTTGAGCCAGTTTTAATACTTGACTGAACACACACCTGTTCTCCCTGTGGTGGCCCTGGATAAAGACTTCAATCTATTTCGAATATTATCCATGATAATAATGTTATGTTTCCCAGGATAAAATATAATGCTATCCAGGTGTCAGTAGGTGTAAAGTGATGTCAGTAGACAACATAGGACACCAACAGACATAACCATGCTACTAAAACACCCGGATGAGTTATGGGTTCCAGAATGTTAAGATAGTGCTGGAGCGGAGGATGATGTCCATATTGAGTGTTAGGAAATAAATATGAATAAAAAAGAAATACCATAGAAAATAAATTTAGCTAGGATAAGAATAGTATACCTATAGAACACAGAAATATATAAGAAAGATATAAGAAAACTTAGAATATTGATTTAATGTCATTGCCCAGGAAATTTGTGCAGAATTATCCATGACAAAATATAATGCCCATAAAGAGGTAATGATACTGTAATGTTATAAGAATGTTACATTTGGGTTTTGCGGCATAACAAGAATATACCAATAATGTTTCAGATTTCAGATTTCATTATGTTTGCAAAATACTAGTTATAAAATAAAGATTTAAATGGTTTTAGATTACAATAAACAGTGTAACTTTATTCAGCATGATAATCTAACTTAAACTAACCCTGGACAATGATGTAACTAAACCATGGACAATGATATAACGAAAAACCCGGACAATGAAGCAACTAGTCCTGGACAATTATATAACTTAACTCTTGATCATAATGTAATTTAACACTGGACAATAATATCTCTTAGCCCTGGACAATCACACAACTTATCCCTGGACAAAAATGTAACTAATCCTGGACAATCATGTAATTTTACCATAGACAATAATGTAATTTAACCCTGGACAATCATGTAAGTTAATCCTGGATAATAATATAACTTAACCCTGGACAATCATGTAAATTAACCCTGGACAATTATGTAACCTAACCATGGATAATAATGTAACTTAATCCTGGACAATGATGTATCTTAACCCTGGGCAATCGTCTAACTTAACACTGGACAATAACATTATAACCAGGACAGTTATGTAACTCATCCCTGAACAATAATTTAACAAACCTGGATAATACTACTACTACTAATAATTATGATGTAACTTAACCCTGAAATTGTATGCATGATAATGATGTAAGGTTATCCAGGAGAATGAGGATACTGATGTAAAAATAAATGCTGTTAAATAAAAAACTTTTCTCTCAATAATAATATAACTTAACACTGGACAATGATGTAACTTATCCCTGGAAAATAATTCAACTTAATCCTGGACAATAATGAGACTTTACCCTGGGCAATAATGTAAATTGACCCTGGACAATAATGTAACAGTTCCAGATAATAATAATAATAATAATAATAATAATAATAATAATAATGTAATTTAACCCTGGACAATAATTTAACAAACCTGGATAACACTACTACTACTACTACTACTACTATTACTACTACTACTAATAATAATCATAAGAATAATAATGTACAGTAACTTAACCCTGGACAATGCATGATATTGTATGCATGATAATGATGAAAGGTTATTCAGGATAATGAGAATACTTTTTAAAGAATAAATGCTGTCATGTAAAAATTGTTTTCTAGACTGGTAAAGATAAGTTATCCATGATCATTTATTGTACACGGATGATGAATATTGTTTTCTCCTGGGTTATTTTTGGCCCAGAGAGGAAACACTTTTTCAAAATGCAATAAAACAACTGATCTATCTAAGCAGTGTCCAGCCTAAAACAGTCCACACTGAGGTGCCTGATTTTTATGTTTACAAGCTCCAGGACCTCCAAGAGAACAACATTATCCAAGAAGGTTAATGTGAGTTAGGATGGACATAATCTGAACTGTTTAATGAGATTTTGAGAAAGTGCTGCCGGAGGACATTCTCCTGGTTAGGATTAACAAAAACAGACAAATGGGGTTTGATTGATTCAAGACAAATAAAAATACACACATACATATCCCTGAAGTATTTATATATAGCAACAAATAAATAAAAACTAGTTTGTAAGAACATTCTGCGCATGCACACACACACACACACACACACACACACACACACACACACACACACACACACACACACACACACACACACACACCAGCTGTAAAAAGGTCCTACTGAGACCTGTAGGAGGTGAATGAATGAATGAGTGTGTTTATATGTGTGTGTGCATGTGTCTGTGTGTATGTCTGTGTGTGTGTATGTGGGAGGTGGAGCTCTCTCCCTCCTCTCTCCTCTCCTGAATCTATAAATGCAAGCCATCTCCAGTCTGCGATCTCACACTCTCAGTTTCCTGTCGTGCCCAAACACGATTATTATTAAGTGAAAATTATTTTTGGAAAAGAAAATAATAATAATAATTCCTGCACTCTGGAAGCACACTGCAGTTCAGGTGAGTGGGAGAGTTTCATACTTCTGCATACTTCTCTACTAAACAGTGTGCTTAAATAGAACATAGCTTTCGGTCGGGTGCTGACGCGTCGCCTTGGCAACCCTCTCAACCGCATACTTACGTACTAGATAGTGTCTAAAAATAGTGTGCAATTAAGCTAGGGTACTAACTCTGCTTTTTAAAATGACAGCTTTTAAGTGTCATGACAGAGCTAATAAATACTAATTAATTCACTTGGAAGTTTAATTATTAAACATTTAACACAATGGACCATGAGAGGAGACATGAACAGCATACTTTAAGACTTCTTAATACCCCATTTTTGTGTTTTTGTTTTAATTTACTTGTACTGAACATGAACAATTTCTCTTTTGTGTTACATAACAACAGAGCCTGCTAATTAAATAAAGTTGTTTAGCCTGGTAGTGATGGTTTATTCACTGCTGGTAATATTTAATATTTTAAAGATAATTTTAGTAATTACATTTACAGGTTTTATAGGTAGGCTTTAATATATAAATTATATTAGTTATATAGTGTAACTAATTGATAAAATTCATTTGGTTAATGGTTGCTAGTGAAATATTTTCTAGAATTGTCATATTTAGTGAATTAACATAAATACAATTTATGAAGAAAACATTGCTGCATAAGGATTCACCAAATTTAGAATAATTTTAGCTACTGTAGTTGTTAGCACTTTTCCAGACTAAATATTAGCAATTCTTAAAAATATTGCTAATGACTAGCAAAAGTGATAAAAGTGAAAAAAAAAAAGTTAATGTGTAGTATAAATAAACTAAAATAAGTAGTTAGCAATGATTCTTTCAGTCATTTCAATCATGTTTCAAATCCGTTTTCCAGAATAAAGTTTACATTTTTACACCATATGCTTTTTAAATCGACACCACAAACATTTGTAAGATGAAAATACTTTTGAAGTAGCCAAATCATGAACCAGGCTAAAAAACGATGATGCTAATTAGGATACTACAGAGGAAGGAAGGAAGGTAGCTTTGTAAAATTCTACATAGCTTCCTTAAACTGTTCGTTATTCTTAAAAAGATATTTAAAAAAACTTTCCAAATAAAAAAAATAAGGAGTTATCACACTATCACACTCATGATGCGGATAGATGGAGAGAGCGAGTATAAGAAAAGGTGAAATCCTGAATGATGAAACTTAAAGAAAAACAATCTGGCTTGAATATCAGTTTTAGTGAAAGGAAGGAAGGAAGAGGCTGACAGTTTGACAAAGAAATAAGAAAAAAAAGTATTGAAACGAAAAAGAAGAAAGTAGTTAAGAAAGTAAGAAATGAACGTATGGGTAAAATAGGAAGATGAAATAGAAATGAAATAGAAGAAGAAAACAGAACATAATGAAAATTGTACAGGTTGAAAGAAGAGAGAGATTCGAAATACAAATAAATGAAAAAGCTCTGTGTTCAATGGCAAGATGACATCCTCACAGGTATGAAAGCATCTTCTGCTCTGGTCTCTCTCTCTCTCTCTCTCTCTCTCTCACACACACACACACACACACACACACACACACACACACACACACACACATGAACACACACAGTGTGGGTGGGTGGGTGTCAGTAAAGCACTTAGTGCTGGTACACAGTCTCACAGGAAAGAAAGGATGAAGTAAGAGAGCAAGAGTGAGTCTGATTTAAAAGTCAGAGTGATGTGTTAACCCATCTGGGTAATTAAACAAACAGAAGAAGGTAAATATAGATTAGTTTAGAGCCTCTGAGATGTAAGAAAATTAATTCGCTCCATTCCATGAAAAAGTTTTAAATTTTATGCCATGCAGCTTAGTGTTAGGAACCTTTAGTCATCATTTTCACCGAGTGGTGAGTAACGATTGGGTGTTGGGTCACAATGGTGATTAGTAAGTGACCACTGAAACACTGTAGGGATCAGTGATTGGGTGTTGAGACACAGTGGTGATCAGTGATTGGGTGTTGAGACACAGTGGTGATCAGTGATTGGGTGTTGAGACACAGTGGTGATCCATGATTGGTTGTTGGGCACAATGGTGATCAGTGATTGGCCATTGAGACACAATGGTGATCGGTTATTGGGTGTTGGGACACAGTGATGATTAGTGATTGGGTTTTAAGACACGGTTGTCATCCATAATTGGTTGTCAGGGAACAAAGGTGATCAGTGATTGTCTATTGAGATATAGTGCTGATCATTTATTGGGTGTTGGGACACAGTGGTAATCAGTGACTGGGTGTTGAGACACAGTGGTGATCAGTTATTGGGTGTTGGTGCGCAGTGTTGATCAGTAATTGGTTGTTGAGAGACAGCGGTGATCAGTAACTGGGTGTTGAATCACAGTGGTGATCATCGGTTGGTTGTTGGGGCACAATGGTGATCAGTGATTGGGTTTTGAGACACAGTGGTGATCCATGATTGGTTGTTGGGGAACAGTGGTGATCAGTGATTGGACATTGCGACACAGTGGTGATCAGCAACTGGGTGATGACACAGTGGTGATCAGTGATTGGTTGTTGATACAGAGGTGATCACTAACTGGGTGTTGATACAGTGGTGATCAGTGACTGGTTATTGAGACACAATGTTGATCAGTAACTAGGTGTTACAAATGTTTGTGGTGTTGATACACAGAGGTGATCAGTAACTGCATGTTGATACACAGTGGTGATCAGTGATTGGCTGTTGATACGGTGGTGATCAGTGATTGGTTGTTGACACACGATGGTGATTGATGATTGGTTGTTGGTGTGCAGTGGTGATCAGTGATTGGTTGTTGGTGTGCAGTGGTGATCAGTGATTGGTTGTTGACACACAATGGTGATTGATGATTGGTTGTTGGGACACAGGGGGATCAGTGATTGGTTGTTGGTGTGCAGTGGTGATCAGTGATTGGGAGAAACAATCTAGAAACAAAATTGATAACACAGATCCTAATTTGAACTAGTAAGAGTGTTGTTATAGTTATAGTGTGAGCATTCCATGAGTTGCCATTATCAGCACAAAACCTGTTCCAGCAAGTGATTTTCCCTAAAAATCGAATTAAAGGCAACCTAAATTAACATTAAGGATTTTCTGCTCGCCTTTAGGTTAATTAGAGAACAAGGCAGCTTGTGACAGCAAACTTCCTGAGCAGTCTCTGTGTGATCTGGCTAATGAGGATCACAAACGGATGCTTTATTGTTTAACAACAGCTAACAAACAGGCTGCAGAGGAATACACAGACATGAAGACCTTGAGGAAAAGCTTGAGATTTACGAGGAAAAGCAGTCTGGTGTGAGCTGCTCTGCACTACTGTGTGGGTTTATCCGAAGACCATGCGTTCAGCCGGCCATGTCTGACTCACTGCCACACGCCGTGTTAAATCCCCTGTGTGGGTGGCCGTTAATTTGTTCCCGCGACTTTGAACTTGGCCTTGGCGTCAGACGTCACCAATCCTTGTTAAAACTATAGAATAAGAACCATGACAGGCTAAGAGAAAGAAAGGTGCAAGTCTGTTCGGATTTACGTATAAAAAAAAAATTTAAATGAAATAATCCGTCAAAAGAGTAGAACTGGGTCAGAACCCTCGGCCTCCAGCTCAGCACAGAAGCTTTTGTTTCCATCACAGCTCTTATTTTCATGTCGCACTTTTGTTTATGAGTCATGTGGAGGTAAGGGGAGCTCTTTATGAAGAAACATTTCTGCATGAACCTTATTTCTAACACAGTGCAGTCGAGTTCTGGATCCTGATTGGTCAGAAGGTGTTGATTAATTTTCTGTAACAGCAGCCATAACAGTAGTAAAGGTTCATATTAATGCTTTTAGAAAAAAAAAATCTGAGATAATTAGAGAAAACCTCAGTGGATTTTTTCAGGTCATCCGTGTAAGAATATTATCTAAAAGAAAAGAATTCTGACTCACAGCATAACAAGTGTGACCCTTTTAGCAAGTTCTGCAAATTGATGTGAAGATAAAAAGAAAAGCAGAGGAGGGAAATTCAATAGACGTATTTTAAATAGACCTGAGAGACATGCGCTGAGAAGCTGGACGCTGATGCTCTGATGAGCTGATGGAGCTGATGGAGCTGCCCGAGATGGTGTGAGGTTTCTACCTAATCCTCCACATCTGGAAACTTCTGGACCTCTTTTTTCGAACAGTAAACACAGCAATGCTTAAGTATTTACACAAGCATTGTGGTGTTCATGAAAACTAAAAAGAGTTTGTGGAAATTCCCATATAAGGAGACTCAAATTATACTACTTACTAAACATGCTTGGTAACTGTACACTAATTAATGAGTTCAGCTACGGTTTGTCTGCTTTATCTGTCCAGTTGTATCAACTTGAATTATATTATTCTTGGATGTTTTGAAAAATACTGTTTACTGTCACAATTATTTATCATTTAATATTATTTATCGGATGATCTTCAGCCTTGATTTGGAACACACCAAAAATTTTGAGATAATAGAAGATGAATAGAAGGAGACTTACTAGGTTTTTATCTTTTTTCTCCCCTGGGGCTTCATTAAGCAAGACTAAAATCATTAAATAAGATGATTGTGTGAGTCAGCATCTTAGCATTTTGCAGTGTTATTTATCATCTTATTGTTATAATCATTGTGGGATTTAAAAATGTCAGATCTGAGTCAACGTTGCACGATGAGGCTTAATTTCCTACTTACTTACACTCCAAAAAGCCACTGAAGTCCTCTGTGCTATTCTTCCCTGTTAAGGAGGAG
>JAQMYL010000023.1:33667387-33682318 GCA_030014365.1 Clarias pachynema | reverse complement strand
CTCCTCCTTAACAGGGAAGAATAGCACAGAGGACTTCAGTGGCTTTTTGGAGTGTAAGTAAGTAGGAAATTAAGCCTATGGGCTTAATCACAGAGGGCTGTGATTGGTTGAATGGTGAGGTCGCATCTGATTGGCCAAAAAGTACGAGTGACCCACGTTGCTGCCAGCAAAGCCTCAAAAATACACACAGAGAAAAATCGATTTGTTCCTCCAAAATATTTTAAAATTGATTTTCTTTTCTTTTTTTTGTGAGAGAGAAGTATATCTTTTAAATTTGAGTTGGTAAAATGTTGCAGTTCCTCTATAATCCTTCAGGTGGTGTGCTCTAACACCACACATTCACACATTGGCAGGCAGCATTGGTAGGAGCAAATTATTTGCTGTGTTTGTTTAGTATTGTAACAAAATATTGGGAAAAATTATATTGAATGAGGATATTTATAATATCGTGATACAGAAACGCAATAGACATCAAATCGGCACCAGGGTATCATATCAGCTGGTGCCTCATGAATCCTGTCCCTGATAATTATACAAAAGTAAACATACAGGGATGAGGGATAGTTATATTACGTAGAGCTTTTTTAACACATTCCAGCAGAGACAACAAAACTATTCCATTCAATCAGTGCGAGCTAGTTGGACTACAGGCAGCAATGTTGAAATGTTACATTTGACAAGTGTCGAGCCATCAAATAAGTTAGCGGGAATGTAAGACTTTATTTGAAACATTGTGTTTACTTGAGTCTACAAATTAATGAGACTCTCAGTTAACTTTGATAGGAAGTGAAGAAAGTGTTCGTTGCTTGGCAACGTTTGACTCTAAACCTGTACGAACTGTTTTTTTTGAGCCGAGAAGAAGATTGAAGATTTCACAAACAGAAATACAATACACAGTCTGGTGTCTTCAAACACCAAGTAAATACGAACGTGAAAGTCAGTCAATATTAACATTAATTATTAAAAGAAAAAAGTTAGTGCAGTAAAGGGATGTTGATCCCACACTCCCCGAACCCCCACTTCCCACGTCTATGCATCACAGTTGCTTCATACACTACGAGTCGAAAGTTTGGACACAAACGTTACTTCTTTCTACATTGTAAAACAATTCTGAAGGCATTCAAAATATGTAATAATCTTCTTTTACCACTGAGATGTGACTGCTACTTAAAGCCTTCATACCGGCTCATATCTGAGGTGCTGTTTGTTAATTGGTGATTTCTGAGGCTGGTAACTCTAAATGAACTTCTCCTCTGCAGCAGAGGTAAGTTTTGGTCTTTCTTTCCTGAGATATTCTTCATGAAAACCAGTTTCATTAAGGTGCTCAATGGGTTTTGTCCAGTGCATTCGACTTCATAGTGTGATTTTCAGTGTTGGGTGTAACGCGTTACAAAGTAACGTGTTAGAGTACTTGGATTACGTTTTTGATGTAACGAGTAATCTAACGCGTTAGGTCCGCCATTTAAGTACTCAGTTATTTAGTTATATTTTCAAAAATGTAATCCGTTATTTAGACAATTTATGTTATCCGTGAGCCAGACAGCAGTCATTCTGTTATTGTGTGTGTGTGTGTGTGTGTGTGTGTATGTGTGTGTGTGTGTGAAAGTCATCCTACAAGCCCCGCCCCCGATAACCCACCCCCATCTGTTATTCCTGCTGTTATACCCCTATCTCACCTTTGCGGTTTGACTCGCGGTGAGAAGTTGTGTTAGACACTGTGTGTCGTTGCGAGTGACAACCCGACGTTCCACTAAGTTCTGCAAGGACCGACACATGGAAATGTAATCATGTAATCAATTCACCGCGAGTGAATTTTGGCACTCTCGGTGAATCATATTGATGTGACTCATACTTACGGCCACCACGCGAAACCACTTAGGTGAGATAGGGGTATTAGTAGTTAACAGATTATGGGCGAAACTTCACTGAGTGATGATGGTAGAATAATTATAAAGGTCTTGATTAAATCAACATGCATGAGGAATCACAATGGAGTTTTCATTTTCTGCAATGGAAAAGTACTCGAACTAGTTACTTTTATCTGAAAGTAACGCTGTAATGTAACTGATTACTTTTTAATGACAGTAATTTTGTAATGTAATTAGTTACTTTAAAAAGTAACATCCCCCAACACTGGTGATTGGTGTTTAATGTGCTTGCGTTAGGTTTAGGTACGCATCTAGTGTGATTTCTACGTAAATGCAAAAAGTCCCAACATGATGCTGCGCGGAAGCTTTTTCGCCATGCAAAGTAAAATTAGTGTAGCTCTAAACCTAAAATTACATTTTTGGTTCCATGTTCCAAAAAAATATCTACAAAAATAGCAATTTGGCATCCCACAAGATTCCATTTCAGGCACACTGTTGAGCAGTTTCCCAACTGGAATGCAATTGATGTTCGTGTTTTTAATATATTATTGTTAAATCTTATGATTTGTAGCAAGATTTATAATTGTTCATTGACAATGGTGGGCAAAGTGCAAAAATCCTGTACTTGAGTAAAAGTAAAAATCCTGTACCTCTAGTAAAAGTAGAGGTAAAATATTACTCAAGTAAAAGTTCTCTATTTATATTTATACTGGAGAACAAGTACAAAAATACTTTCCTTCAAATGTACTTAAACTCAAAGTACTGAGCTTAGGGAATTGGTGAAACAGTGGTACTGTAGGTTTCTCACCTGCTATGCTATTGGCTCGGGTTCAATTCCCACCCACTGCCCAAACCCCAGCTACTGGATGCAATTCTGGTCCCAAGCCTAGATAAAATGGGAGGGTTGCATTAGGAAGGGCATTCAGTGTAAAACTTATGCAAAGTTGTGTGCTGAGCTTGTATTATCTCACTATAGCATTTAAAAATAAAAGTCTCTCCTTCTCTTTGTATCTGTCTCTCTCTCTCTCTCTCTCTTGGCTTCCTCACTGTAAACATGCTGTTTTGTTGTTAACAACAACCATCTCCAGTTCTGATTTAAAACACCTGCTACGTTGAGCGTTTCATGGGGGAAGGCAAATTATACAATTTTGTATAATAGTCAGCCGGTGGCTTCAAATGCTACACACCGCTGCTATTATGTAACGCAACACCATGCGCAAATGTAGTGAAGCAGAAAGTACAGATATCCATAAGCTCAGGCAAAGTACATGTACTTAATTACCATCCACATCTATTCATCGATGATTGAATAATATTTGGCTTGCTTTTAATATGTTTTATTCCTTTATAAACATGTAAAAAGTATTCTTAAAAATTTAGGAAGCATCTATAGACAAATAGTATCACAGTATTTTACTAATGCAGCTTTTCTTCTCAAACTGCTTCTACTGAGGAACATAATAATGTAAAGATGAGCTACCAGCAAGATACAGAGTCAGAGGACGTACACAGAAAACCTACACACCCACCCACCTACCCACCCGCACACACACAAAACGTTGAACAGTCAAACACAATAAAGAGCAGACAGGTAGGACATCTCCTGCATAGGTATGTCTCATCCAGAGAGAGACAGAGAGAGAGAGAGAGAAAAGTCAGAATAGAAGCCTGAGGACAAACCAGTGGGGGTAGACAGGTGAGAACACTTATGTTTAGGTTTCTGATTGATGGACAGATTGCATTAGAATGAGAGAGAGAGAGACAGAAAGACAGAGATGTGGGAGGAAAGGGCTGAGGACCTTAAGCCTGCTCTGACTTTTACAAATACACACTTGTCTCTCATCCCTGACAAGTCCTACATGACTCCACTTACTATTTTTGTCTCTGCTCTCAGAGTAAAGAAAGACAGTAGAGAATTTCTTAGGTTTTATGTATTAAAATAATGGATTGTGTTGTAATGTTGAAAACTGTGCTGAAGCATGACGATACCCAGCCTGACCAGGATGCCAGGAAACCCAAGGTGACATAAATATTTTAGCATTCAGGACACAGCCAGGAGATGTTCAACACCCCAGGCAGATCATCTGCTGCTACAGGCTGAGAAACGTGGCCAGGATTGCTAATTTTAGCTCAAAAACTGTGCGTGTTTTATTACTTTGTCTCTCTTTGTTCACTTGCCTGCTTTTCATTCAGGATCTAAAGCTCCATCTGGGTTTCTTTGAGGCTGCTTTGTGAGGAGATCTGCTGTACACATGAAACAGGATTAAAATGACGTTTCAGCTATAAAACACACTAAAATAACACTTTAGCTACAAACACACTTTCTAAATGGGGCAGTCGTGACCGTACTGATGATCGTCACGGCATGGGATTATTGTCTGCAGGTATTTGTGCTTTAAAATGCTGTGGTGAAAATTTTAAAACTATTTTATAAGTAGTGATAAAAATTTCAGTTTCTTTTTCTTTTTGCTAAGAGAGCACCCCCCCCTATTTCTGTCCAGCTGTCTTTGGGGAATATTACATTTTAAGAGCTGGAGAACGCGATGAAAACTCAGCATTATTACAGAGTGATGGAAAAATCAGCAGATCTGTCGAGTGAAAGTGTTCAGAATGTGCCTGTATGTGCCTGTGATGCGCTGCAGGTGTACATCAGGTCGGACTGCAATTAAGCGCTGTGAGGTTTATGTGTAAAATTCAGCCGATTGTGTAATTGACAATTGTATAATTGACAATTTGCAGAGCATAGTGTTATCGCTAAATCTCTGTACATAAAGCTAAAGGTCATGTTTATTCAAATTCGTCGTCCCTGCACTTCACGCTAATGAGCAGAGTAACAAGCAGAATCACTGGGACATGCCTGCGGTTAATTATAGGCTTCTGATTCAGAAGCGTAAAAAGACAAGCTGTAATTTTCTTCTTTCTGTTATTTATTTCAACACTCCATGTTCTCCATGTTCAGGCCAAGGTCAGCTCCTGTCAAAGAGTTTCAGTTATAAAATATGAATCAACACCAGATTCAGAACTCAGGAGTGCAGTCACGTTGTTGTACTGTGGTGGCATGGTGACTCTCACCTCACACTGTCGCACTGTCACCTCACACACGCAACACGGGTTGGGGTTTAAATCTCAGTGTTGGTCAGTGTACATGAAGTTTGCGTGTTCTTCTCATGAATAGCGGATTTTCTTCCTGAGCACATCCTTTGTAGCCTGATTGGCATTGCCAAATTGCCCTTAGTGTATGTGTTATGCCCTGTGATGTTTGGCACCCCAACCAAGGTGTACGTTGCTTGAGTTTCCAAGGATTAGGCCCCAGCACCCCACACCTCTTCACAAAAGTCTTTCTGTCTGACCAGTTTTTCCATTAATTTCCCTGAATTCTAAATTCCTCTTTGTAACCAGCTTCTATCAAACCATAAAGATCTGAAGAGAGGAACATGTCTAAGAATGAAGCCCTCAGTGCATGTCGGCACCCACGCCATCCTGATGAATTATTCCTTTTAGAAAGGGCATGTAAGCACAGTTAGGTAGATCTCACAAAACTTCGTATATCAGTGTGAAAAACTGTATCAGGCCACAGTGTAAAATTCTCAGCTCTCTTCAAAGCTCTGACTGAAGTCTTGGCTGGAGGATACGTCTAACATATGACCAACACCAAGTCATATTATATATCAGTCTGAAAATGCTGGAAACACAGAAAGTATGCATATCATGGGGAAAAAACACATTCTGATTGGTTGCAAAAATTATGACGGAAGGACCACAAATTTTTCTTACACCAAATTACGGATGGTGTTGATTCATTTTCTATAACAGTCAAACCAAAGAAGATGTATTGGACTCCATTTGTTTTTAAGATGACGTGGCTAATTTACAACCTTCTCTTACGCAGGGCTATGATGCCATATACCCCAAGCCACTGACTCCCAGAAAGCTCCAGGAACTTTACCCTCAATCGCTTCACCAAGATGAACTTCTCCATGACCAGTACTGTCAGCCCTTCTGTCTGGAGCTTTACGGGTAATTCCAGTCAAGATGTCTACTCCATGAACATCACTGAAGCTCCTCCGTCTCGGACAAAATCCAAAGTGTGCGAGCAGCTCAACATCACCCCTGAGGTCTTTCTCATTCTGGGCATCATCAGCTTATTGGAGAACATCCTGGTTATCTGTGCCATAGTGAAGAACAAGAATCTGCACTCGCCCATGTACTTCTTCGTGTGTAGTCTGGCAGTGGCCGACATGCTGGTGAGCGTGTCAAATGCCTGGGAGACCATCGTCATCTACCTGCTTAGCAATCAACAGCTGGTGGCGGAAGATCACATCATCAGACAGATAGACAATGTCTTCGACTCCATGATCTGCATCTCTGTGGTGGCATCAATGTGCAGCCTCCTGGCCATCGCTGTGGATCGCTACGTCACCACATTTTATGCGCTGCGCTACCACAACATCATGACCATAAAGCGTGCATCACTTATCATTTCCGGGATCTGGACCTTTTGCACGGGATGCGGCATCGTCTTCATCATCTACTCCGACAGCACTCTTGTCATCATTTGCCTAGTGTCCATGTTTTTCATCATGCTTGCGCTCATGGCCTCACTCTACACCCACATGTTCATGTTGGCTCGCTCACATGTCAAGCGCATTGCTGCTCTGCCTGGATACAACTCCATCCACCAGAGGACTAACATGAAAGCAGCTGTCACGCTCACCATCCTGCTGGGGATCTTCATTGTGTGCTGGGCGCCTTTCTTTCTCCACCTCATCCTCATGATCTCCTGCCCAAGGAACCTGTACTGCATGTGTTTCATGTCCCACTTCAACATGTACCTCATCCTGATCATGTGCAACTCTGTCATTGACCCACTTATCTATGCCTTCAGGAGCCAAGAGATGCGCAAGACGCTCAAGGAGATCATCTGCTGCTACAGCCTGAGGAACGTCATAAGATGGTCTAATTAACTCCAGACCAACAAATCTGTGTATTTTGTGTTTATGTTGGTTTATGTGGTTTTAGCTAGTTGTCTGACAAGTTAAACATCTAAGTAGTCATGCTGTTAAGTGAAGGGAAAATCATATTCATATTTGTTCAGAAAACACCAAAAAGCATAAGTGTTCTGCTGGTGTACCCTATCTGCATGTAAAAATGTAGGAATATTTTTTATCATAGGTTTATTTTAAAGGATAGAGACAGAATATCAACCAAATATCCTGAAAAAGCACATCATTCAAATGTTATAAATTGATCTGCATTTCAATGAGGAAAACTATTTGATCCCGTACCAACCCACAATAATTCTGGCTTCTACAGATTCATTATGTGCTTATGTGGTACACATATTAATTTAAGAAGGTGCTCCTATCAACCACAAATTATGTGTATAAAAGCTACGTGTCCACAGAATCTTCCATTCAAATATCACTACCATGGGCAAGACCTAAGAGCTGTCAAAGGATGTCATGGACCATATTGTAGACCTGCACAAGACTGGAATGGGCTACAAGACCATCATGTAGAAGCTTGGTGAGTAGAATTTGGGAACCCCAATTATCCTAATCTGCATGTCTTTGGACTGTGGGAGGAAACCAGATAACCTGGAGAAAACCCACCAAGCACAGAGAGAACATGCAAACTCTAATCGACCCCCAAAGAAACCATTGGTAACAAAATTTGCAGCCTTAAATTTAAATCCTTTAGCACTGCAAGGTCCCCCTTCACAAGAAGGCACATGTACAGGCCTGTCTGAAGTTTGCCAAAGAACAGAGAAGGATTAGGAGAATGTGCTGTGGTCAGATGAGACCAATATTGAGCTCTTTGGCACCAATTCGACTCGCTGTTTTTGGAGGAAGAAAAATGCTGAATATGACCCTAAGATCCTTACAGTCAAGCACAGAGGTGGAAATATCATGCTTTGGGGATGTTTTTCTGCTAAAGGTTTGGAGGGGTCTTCAAGCATGACAATGACCCAAAACATACCTACCGCCAAGGCAACAAAGGAGTGACTCAAGAAGAAGCACATTATAGTCATGGAGTGGCTTAGCCAGTCTCCAGACCATAATCCTAAAAATTCATGGAGGGAGCTAAAACTTCGAGTTGCTAATCGACAGACAAGAAAACTTAAGCATTCAGGCAAGATCTGTAAAAAAGAGGGGACCAAAATCCCTCCTGAGATGTGTGCAAACCTTACCTCTGTGCTTGCCAACAAGGGTTTCTTCACCAAGTACTAAGTCATGTTTTTCTTGGGGATCAAATACTTATTTACCCCATTGAAATCAATTTATAAAATTTGTATTTTATGAATTTTTTTTTTTTTTTTTTTTTTTTACATCATTCTATTTCTATCCCTTACAATAAACATATGATAAAAATTATAGACACTTCATTTATTTGTAAGTGGGCAAAATTACAAAATCTTCAGGGGATCAAATAATTATTTTCCTCATTGTACACACCATTCAGCCATAACATTAAACCCACTGAAAAGTGTAGTGATTAACACTGATTATCTCATTACAGTAGCACCTGGTCATGGGGTGGGACAAATGATTCAGCAAGTGAACAGTCAGAGCCTTTGACAAGGACCAAACTGTGATGGCTAGATGACCATCGCCAAAACAGCAGGTCTTGTGGGATGGTCCCAGTGTGTGGTGGTTAGGTACCAAAAGTGGTCCATGGAAGCACAACCAGCTATCGGATCATGGGCAGCCAAGACTCATTGATGCACATGGGGAGTGAAGGCTAGTCTGTCTGGTCCGATCCTACAAAAGCTTCTGTAGTGCAAACTGCTGTAAAAGTGAATGCTGGCTCTGATTGAATGGTGTCGGAACACACAATGTTTTCAAAGCTTACTGCCCATGGGGCTGCGTAACTGCAGACTGATCAGAGTGCCCATGCTGACCCATGTCCAACACTGAAAGTGGTTCATGGTGTTGACCAGGTAGGTTTAATGTTATGGCTGATTAGTAGACAATATGTATAATATGTATATAGAATAAAATTATGAATAATTATATTATGCTCGCTAGTATGTTCTAACCATGTATGCACAATGTGACAGATGTAGCCAGCAAGCATTCTAGCTTGCTAACAATTAGCTATCTCCTGTAAACAAACTGGAAAAACAAAGTGTCGTCAATACACTGGATAATTTTTGCTTCTAAGCAAACATGCCGGGTTTTTTTGGTGCAGGTCCAAGCTTTGGAGTTCCATGCTTTTGCTATGTAATTTATGGAAATTAATTGACCCGGATTCTACACACGTAACTGTAAACATACACATTATGGAATGGCCTGGGTTTATGGTGAGTAATTTGACAACTTATCATTCTGTTGTAATAAATCTTTAATAAATAAATTAATGAGACAATTGATTCACATAAATGAATAAATTTAAGGTTTTATTAGTAGCCACAATAGATGTGAAATTGTATAAGTGGTCTCTTTTACCGTTACCACATTACCAACTCTTTTTTATTATTCAAAAATCATTAATTGTTCATAGATTCCTCTCTGTACGGTGAGTCAAAATGAAACATGATTCAATCAACTCCATCATTGAAGCATGGAGGATGTATTGTTATAACAAAATGGAAAAATCTGTGATGTCTTGCCACTAAATTTTTTAATGCTTGACACATTGACACATGTGGAACTTTTTAGAAATGTTTTCCCATCTTTTAAAATATTAATAAATCCCCCTGAGGGACTGCAGGCCACTTCATTAATATAAGCTCAGAAAATCACTAGTACTCAAAGAAATTTTGTGAAACAGATGATTCAAAGAAGTGCTGTAGGAGCTGATCACATTTCAGTTCATGGTACACAATGTGTAAAATGCAATATTCATGTGAGGAGCTGTCAGGGAGATTAAACTGCGATTTAAACATGCATACACTGACTTCGACTCCGACTGCTGTACCTCCTCCTACATCTTCGGAAGTGTTCTGCACAGGTTTCCCGACTTGAACAGTGAAAAGACCTGCATGTTGTATATGATATAATATCAGGTGCTTTAATATTTCTTTGATTGTTTTTCCCGTTATCATGTTTTCTTAAGACTCATTTAACAGTGGGAACTTGATGCATGGACGGCTGCACAGAGAACAAATATAATTTTTATTTTTATTTTTACAAATTTGACATGTTTCGGATTTATTGCATCTGTACAGTTAATATTTGCCAAGCATGTTGTTTTTATGTTTAATAATATGCCAAAATGCACCATCAACACTTATTAACAATGTCGATAACTAATAACTGTTTTGTCAGGCAGTTTTGACAAATTTGGATGAAAATGAAAGTTTTATCACTGTGATAGTAACATCATGTGGGGGGAGAGGTGTTAAACAAATGTGACTCTCTTTAATTTGCCCTCTAGGTGTAAATTTGTTGCCAAAACTGTCATCTTCTTTTTGCTTTTTTTTTACATACAATTTTTCCAGCAGCATAAAAATTAGGATTGATTTTTTTATTTATTGATTTATTTATTGTTTTATTTCCAATGTTATGATTTTAGTACAGGAATCCGCACTGCACTGCTGTCGATGCTTCACGTCTCTAATGTTTACGCAAAATTAGCCAACATGTTAGAGTTTATATTTTATTACAAAGAAAATCTAGACATCATGAATGTATCTTTTTATGAATGTCTGACTATTTAACTGGATGTTAAATTTTCATGAACACCACACTCTTTCTGGAAAAGATCATGACTGATTGTGAAAGTTCTTATTAGAAGTGGTATTTAACTCTTGACCCCTAACCCTAATCCAACTGTAACCCCTAACCCTAACCCATCCCATGTCATTATTACGATAGCTCTGCAAGTCTAGGTATTAGCTGGTGATTAACAACTAGAAATGTAGGCTTGATGTCATTATGCAAACATTTCAATGTGACATTTGTAAGCTTCCTGCTTGCAGTCATTTTTACAACTATACAATTATTACAGCATGATACTTGAAGATATTTTCACAATACACCTCGTTTATTCCTTTCTCTCAGCGGTCAGGAAAAAAATCTGATTAAAATGTATTGCAGTATTGAGTAGCATTCTAGTAAGAACATCATTCGGGAGAGAGCCTGTGTTCAAGTGCCATTGTTAAGTCATTATAGTGTTTTGTTACATGGTTGTGTGTAAATACTGTGCTGTATATACAATCATCAGGCTGATAAATAAACCAATTACACTGAATCAAATGGATGTTAAAATGTTGATTTTTTTCAGGGAGAGGAATAAAATCATCTAATCTCTTTACACAGCAGGTTTGGCGTCTTGTCCCAGTATGAAGGAAAGGGATAAATGTGAAGTATTTTTTTTCTTTAAAGAAGTGCTTATGAGAACAATTTTTGGTTCCCTTAGTTGGTAGAGTAGATAATTTTAGCCATTAAAGATGTCATAGAAAATTTTGAGGCACATTTAAAGTCTAGCTACTTTTTGAAAAGTGCCATTTTTTAATAATTTCACTCTAATAATCTACTACTAATAAAAATGGAAAAAAAGCTTCTAAGAAGTAAAAAGTAGGGTAGATGGAACAGGATAAATCTGGGCTTGTCAGACCATGGGACTCTATTCCTAAAACCGTAGCAAGTTAAACCTTTTTTCCGATCAGCTTCACTTATAAGTGGTTTTCTTAAGGCTACACAGATGTTTAGTCCCAATCCCATGTGCATGTCGAAAACCTCTTACGTTACTGTTCCTTTTTTTTTCTTTCCTTTTTTAAGATTTTTTTTCATTCACTAAGCATTTAAGTGATCTCCTATCACACTCAATCAAGATATTTTTCTGTCCACTTTTCGTCCTCAGAGATGATGGGTCACCACTATCTTTCCAGGTCTTAATAATTCATTGTTCATAACCCAATTAGTAGTTTCAGCAATCTCCTTCGATGTTTTCTTTGCTTAATACAGGACAATAATTTGACCTTTCTGAAACAGAGTAGCATCTTTGCTATGACCACAGGATATGCCTTTTGACATGGTTGTTTAAGAAATGAGAAGCTACTCACTGCATCAGTTAGGGTTACATAATTTGTTGCAGCTGAAACAAATTAATCATTGCAGTAATTATCCAATGGAAGGCTCTTAAATATTTGCTTAGTAAAATCCAGGTGGTGCCTTTTTTTTGGCTGGGCAGTGTACTACAGAATATGCTTACATTAACTAAAATGCTTTAACACCAATTTCTGGGGGAAAACGTTTCCTAACAAATGACAAACATCTTTTTAAAACATACCTTTTGTGTTTGGAAAAAAATAAGCAATAAAGGCAGAATTGTTTCTTAGTCAAACATCCCAAGCATGCAACTGGTGCTTCCGATAGCACCCATGCTGTGTGCCTGAAGATCTCACAAGAAGATCTCACATTATGAGAAAGCATACAGTATTTAAAAAAAAATTGTCCTATTATGATTTTTATTTTCAATATGTCAGGCTTTCTGAGTGACATACTGCAGAAGAGGTGACAGTGCCTGTCTAATCATAAAAAGTCAAAATTGATAGAAATTGTCTGGGGTTGTTTGAGAAAAGTCAGAATTATAGGAAATAAAGTCACAAATGTGAGAAAAAAGTAAGATTTATGAGAACAAAATTCAGGACTGCAGGAAAAAGTTTCTGAGAATTCTGAGAAATTACACTTTTTTATCGAGGTGGTACAAACAGGCTTGTATAGTTTCATATACTGTAGTAGCCTAGCAACCATTTTCTCAAGACTTCTCATACTGTATGTTCGCCATGCCATTGACATTGACCTTACAAATAAGTGCTAACAGTTACGTTTAAGCTGAAGCGTATTAGCAGCTTCAGTTTCTAAATGTGTTTTTATCAAATTTTGCCCTGGTATGGCGCTATGTCAGATTCCTCACTTCAGTGAGATCCAGCATGACGCAACCTCTCGGCCTTATCCTGGCTATGTTGTTGATGAAGAGCGGATGGAGGGAAATCTGGGGTAATACCTTTCTGACTTCAGATAACAGCCTCCTGTGAGAATTTCAATCACGGTGTAAGGAAGCAGAAGCCACGACGCTGTGGGAGAACTGCAATTACCTCCTGCCTTCACATCTGACGGAATCGACTCTAGAAGTCTGAGCACACTAACAAGAACACAAACACAATTTTGTCAAATTATGTTAGCGGAGCGTACCGAGTGTCTCACTGAGTGTTTCACCCTGTTACATGGATCAGGCATCCAGAGAATTTTCCTGGAGTTCAAATGAAACAAAATTAACATTTAAATGGAGCTAGAGTTAGATCAGAGGAAACTTTGGGAAATAAAATATAGTCTAAAAACAAACAAACTACAACAACGTAGTGTCCCCAAGAGACTGAACCAAAGAACTATGAAACAATAGAGAGAAAAAAATAAGCAAGGAAGAGCGAGAGATCGGAAAATCACTGGGGTAGAAAATATGAGGGAATGGCGAATGAAAGCAAGCAAATGAAACAAACATAATGCATCGCAAACAGATAGTTTGCAGACCATGAGCTAAAAAGACAAATAATTCAATAAGAGAATAATTAAGCTGAGGGAACTATAAATATATCTAGAAATGACTGATTTGGGGAAGTAAAAAGAAAAAAACAGTAATGAAGCATGGGATACTGTAGAGAAGAAACCAAGGAAGTATGATTTATAGAAAACTAAAAACTAAAATATATAAGACTAAAGTGTTTTAGAAGGGCTAATTTATTTTCCTGTAGCAAGCAAAGACAACAACTAAGGAGATAAAGTTGAAATTACTGGAACTGTGTTAAGAACTATACAACACTTTATTAAACCCGATAAGGGTGGTTCTGAACCTTCATGTAATGTGAGAAACACATCATGAATAAGTGTCATCAAAGATCACTTAAATGCTCTGTGAAGTTGCATCAAAAACAAACAAATACATAAAAAAAGGGCTGTAAAAACCAGAGCTATGCTTAATAGTGGAAGTAAGAGTATTTCCATACACAGAGTGTGATGAGAACTCACAGGACTGGGACTAAATCGTTGTGTTTCCACCTGTTAGTGAGACTTATTAGAAAATGCTTCACTTTACAAGAGAGCAAAAAGATTGCAATTGGAGCAATGGAAAAAGGTCATGTGGTCTGGTGAGTCCAGATTAATCCTATTCCACTGTCGCATCAGGGTAAAAAGGGAAGCGCATAAAGCGATGCACCCATCAAGCATAGTTGTCAAATCTATGAAGTTTTTCCTCCCTGGTGCCATGGCCATATTCCAGGACTCAGATTGTGAAACGAGTTGGACACCACGCTGTCTGCATGCCATAATCAAAGCTAAAGGCGCTTGAATTAAATGTTAGTGTGTGTGACCTTTTTTTTTGGCCAGACATTAAAAGAAGAACGTAGATTTACTACGGCGTTATTTCACCATAAAAACTGTTCAGACCTGTGGAAGTGTACACATTACATGACCCTAAGTAAAGAGATAATGCTCTGCTCAGAGATACGGTCAATGTGAAGTTGAGTGGGTTCAGAGATAACACTTCTGACTGCATCACTTGCAGCTCCTGCTGGGAACAGAAAGGATTTAATATTGTGCTCGATCATATGAGACGGATACTTATCCGAAGTGAGGGGAAAGGACCATATACCCGAAAACAATTTCAGGCTTGAATGCTTTATCACCTAGTTTAAATAAGAAAAGCTACAAGCACGGGATGGCACGGTGAGGAACGAGCTCTGTGTGTCTGAGACACAGCTGGAGTCTAAACAGACAGACAGGCAGGAACCACTGAATGTTTACGAAACACAAAATGTACTCGGTCAGAAAGTGTTGATTAGTTTTCTATAACAGCAGCTATGACTATAGCACAGGTTTATATTAATGCACTTGTTCTAATTATCATCCATTATCGTGTCCATAGCAACAGCTTGTTCAGAAGGACGTGTACAGCAAATGCTCCACTCATAATGAACAGATTACAAAACATGTTCCATAAAGTTTTCTGTAAGAAAAAATAATCATGATTTTGGAGGATGTTCATGGAAGGAGACTCCAGTGCTTTGTAACAAAAAGCTGTAACTTTTTAGCAAGATGGTGGAGTTTACGATTGTTTGCTC
>JAQMYL010000023.1:33631920-33641920 GCA_030014365.1 Clarias pachynema | reverse complement strand
TGTGATAGCAGAATGAATAAACACGATGAGATTATTTATACAAATGTTGACAAGGAGAATAGGGAGATTGTACGAAAAAGCAAAGATCTCAATGAAAGAAGAAATAAATGTCCATGGTAAACTTTGTTTTCAAATTGTAAAATGTTTAAGTGAAAGTCAGCAAATCAATACTTATACAGAATGAATGAATGAATGAATGAATGTTTGCATCATTTGAGATATGATGCAATATAAATGATAAATATAACACTAAAATATTGATTATTTTCTTAAATAAAATTAGAAAATAATTAAAGTTAGTGGCTTCACATTCTCTCCATCTCTTATTTTGGCTTCTCTTTAAGTGCACGTCTGCCTAATTACTCCCTGAGAAATCAACATGCAAAACAAACAAACAAACAAACAAACAAACAAACAAACAAACAAACAGTAAACTTACCCTGATCCTCCCTATTCGATATGCAGTACAGTATAATAAATGCACTATGTAGCTGATGAAACATCAGATTGTACGTCCTGTATATTCTGCTGTGTGTCCAGTAGAGGGCGCTGCAGCACCACGTTCACTGTCAAATCGTGATTTTAAAAGACGCTGCATTTCTTTACTAGGCTTGTAAGTCTTAATACAGACTACATTTATTTACAGTATGCCAAAGGTTCACTATTTCTAACTATTTTTATTTTTAAAAAGGTACACTATTTTTTGTTGAATATTAATCATGGTTAATTCTATGCGTATTTAAGATCGAGTTTTGTAACCTTTTTTCATATTTCTTTTCATTTTTATATGATATATGAATATTAAACTGTTAGTTAACACGAGGTTTAATGTATTTATTTGTAGTTTTTTTTCTCATATTTACTCATTACACTCATGTATAGTAATAAATCATAGATTTTAGATATTAAGATAGTTTATCCTAGTTATGAATAATGATATCAATCACGTCAATCACTATTCAATTCATTAACTAACAATCTGCTGACCGTTAATAAGACTCGTTGAGAATGGTCCAATCACATGAGCCCAAATATTTAAAAACAATACTGATTCGCTAAAAACAAAAGTGGGAGGGTTCGGGGCGCACAGAGCTGCCCCAAGGATGATTCGAAAAAATCCAGTTAGAGCTCAGTCTCAAATCACATGATTTTCAAAAATTTATCCGGCGCACAAATGAACGTACGTAATTCAGTTTAGATTTTTTAAAATTGTAAATATTAAGAAATATTGTGACTTTATTTCATTATTAAAATATATATATTTTTTTACAGTATGTTAAATAATTACATGTTAAAGTAGCTGCGCCCCTTACTGACCGACCGCCACTGATCAATTAAAGAATAAAAATTTTTATATTTATTTTGCCTTTAAGTCTGCAGTTAGGTCAGGCTTCTGAATTCCTCAGATTGACTGAGAATTTATTGTGGACTAAAGTGCTATAATTAGTGTTAAATCCTCACTACAGGTATATTTCATCTAATTTATGTTTAATAGGAAACGTTTAGGGAACCCTACTGATGCTCCCTACTTAGGCGTCCTATAAGGTGTAATGACAGACTGGTGAGGTTTATCACCCTGTGTGCTAGTTTGATGTATGCTCACTAGGAAGCGCACGCGATCTACAGACAGGATTCATCCCGCGTTTTGTCCCCTCAGGCCTCCCATAACAGACCTGCCGCACGGGAAGCCGGTGACGTCAGCACGCCTGGTCCCGCCCACCCGCTTTATTCCGCTTCATTTTATTCCATTTCCTCTTTTTGCATCCGTTTTTTCCCGCATTTAGGAAATCTGGGGGAGAAAACAGACAGCACCCCAGAGGAGAGGAGAGGAGAGGATAGGAGCGTGGTGCAGGTTAGGAGGGGGAGAAAAGAAAGAGGGAAGTAGGAAGGAAAACAGGGAGGAGGGCGCAAAAAAATAAATAATAAAGGAAATCAAAAAGGCCGCACGATTTATAGATTTTATATGTTTTTATTTTTATTTTCTGTGGATGAAGGTGAGACGGAGGTTTGCACAAGAGAGCTGCAGAAATGGGTTAGACTGGGATTAATCATGATGTGGAGCTAATTTTTTTTTTTTAAAGGTAAGAGGTTGATTTGTGTTTGTATTGATGACCGTGTTGTTACTCACCACATGCCTGCGTACACACACACACACACACACACACACACACTTAAAAGGCAATGCAGTATAGGTGTTACAATGTTGCCATAATGTTGCTTCATTCAGCGTGTAAAGATAAATGTGCACGTGAGGGTGAGGATGATGATGATGATGTCCATGTGCTGCACTGCATTTCTCTGCAGAGCCTCAGGCTTTCATCACACACACCTCTCTAAAGGAATGATGATCTTCTATCTGTGTCTCTGACATGTTCCATTGCCGTGTGTGTGTGTGTGTGTGTGTGAAAGATGTCAGCTCCAGAGATGCCGGATCTGAGCCACCTGACCGAGGAGGAGAGGAAGATCATCCTCTCGGTCATGGACCGGCAGAAGAAAGAAGAAGAGAAGGAGCAGTCCATGTTGAAGTGAGCAAGCCGATCGATCATGTGTGTGTGTGTGTATATGTCTCTCTGTGTGTGTGTTGTCTCTTTAAAACGTTATTTTTAGAGCTGGGAAATCCAACACCGCAGCTTGCCGGTGCTGAGAGAGGAAATGTAGCTCGGTGTAAACATGCAGAGCACATGCACACTGCAGCTGGATGCATCTCTCTGTCTCTTTGCTTTCTCATGAGTGCATCTCTTGCATGCAGGTTATTGCATGCTGTCAGTCTGGAGCTGGTTGCACGGCAGGTTAGATCAGGTCTGAGGGCTGAGCGTTTGATCTTTGCTCACTTCGGCTCGGAGCGCCATCTTTTCTTTCATCTTTCTCATCACTTCATTCAGTCATTTATTACACGCATTTGCGGTCTGAATTCCTGCAGTGGTCTATGTGCCGGCGTGGCTCTTCCGTGTGTCTGTGTGTGTGTGTGTGTGTGTGTACAGTATATGTGTGGTTTTCATTTTCAGCACCACGGCGCTGTCCGCTCAGAATGGGCTCTGTCCCAAACAGCTTCCTATTGTATGTTTAGGGCACTATGTAGAGTGTAGAGGAACATCGTAACATATGAAACGTGATGCATTTCTGTAGACAGCATGGAGCTGAGTCACCAATGACGGAATGTAGAAAATAAGGAGGATCGTCGGAGTTCGGGACGGTTCTTCACGGATTTGGGAGAAATCATAGCTATCAGTCAATCAATCAATCAATCAATCAATAAATAAATAAATGAACCATGCCTGAAAATTTGTAATATATTCGCTGAATAAAAACGAAACATTGTAGCATTTCTCAAGTTATTTGAAGGTGGATTGTAGTGATTTGTTGTGCTTCACACATGCCTCTTCATCCCCTCGTTTGGGACCGGTGCTGCATGCAGTGGCTGGGGTTTGGGCATCGAGTGGGGCTTGAACCCAGGCCTTCCACATGGCAGGCAATAACCCTACCACTGAACCACCAATGCACGTCCGACCCTGCGCACTAAACTACTAAAACAAACTACTACTGTAGTGCGCTCTAAAAGATATAATAGATAATAGAAATTCATGACTAAATCCCATCCCGTGCACTGAACTACTGAATAGTATACTCAGATAGATAGTAAATCCACAACTAAATCCCACCCTATTTACTGAATCTTCTTCTTCTTCTTTGTCTTTTGGCTGTTCCCTTTCAGGGGTCGCCACAGCGTATCATCTGCCTCCATCTAACCCTATCCTCTGCTTCCTCTTCTCTCACACCAACTAACTTCATGTCCTCTCTCACTACATCCTTAAATCTCCTCTTTGGTCTTCCTTTAGACCTCCTGCCTGGCAGTTCCAACCTCAGCATCCTTCTACCAACCCTGTTTACTGAATAGTACGCTCTAATAGATATTAAATCCATGGCTAAATCCCACCGGTGCACTAAATTACCGAATAGTACGCTCTAATAGATATTAAACCCATGGCTAAATGCCACCCTGCACAATAAATTACTAAATAGTACGCTCTTATAGACACTAAAACCATGGTAAATCCCACCGTGTGCACTAATCTACTTAATAGTATGCACTAATAGATACTGAATCCACAAACAAATCCCACCCTACACACTAAACTACTGAATAGTTCGCTCTAATAGATACTAAATCCGCAACTAAATCCATCCCTGCACAATAAACTACTAAATAGTATGTTTTAATTGACACTAAATCCATGTAAACCACACTCTGCAAACTAAACTACTAAATACTACGCTCTAATAGATACTAAATCCGCAACTAAATACCAACTTATGCACTAAACTACTGAATAATACGCTCTAATAGATACTAAATCCATGTCTAAATCCATCCCTTTAACTACTAAATAAGTTTGTTAGGGTTCAGCATGAGTTTGGTACACTTGGTAGTGGAGTTGTAGGTGATTACAAAATGATTACCAAAATGTTTTTTTTTTATTACAGAAGAGCTAAGGTTAGCAAACAACTAGAGAGCTATGTTTTGTGAGTTTAGCTCTAATTTAAACCTGACACTGCCCAGACAGATACTAAAGATGAATGAATGAATGAATGCTGTACAGTAAAAACCTCACACAGTTGTTAATGCTAATACTAATAAATGTCATCATATTCTGTTCTGGGCACTTAATTGGACTATTTGAAATTTTTATACACTTCTATACAATTTTTATACACTATAAGGCCAAATAATGTCCACGTACATTTTGAAAACTAAGCGTTTGACCTCCCGGACCTTCATTCAGTTTGCATCTGTTAGCAAGAAGATAGATAGTAAATCTCTGTAAGCCCATTAATTCCTTTCTGTGTTGTTATTTTCCATGTTCACACTTGCACCGAGTGAAACCGAAACAACGTCTTGATGCTAACCTCGTTAAAGACAGAGACACAAAGCTGCGGCAGCAGCTCCTGGACACAATCCAGTGTTTCTGTCACAACATACCTGGCAATCACTCAGTCTAGCCTGAAACCACGCACACACTCACACAATCACACACTTTTACACGCTCACACACACATCACAGGCCGTTTGGAACAGAAACAGGAGGTTCAACAGGTTCACGGATCCAGAGAGCACAGTATGTGTGTGAGAGCCAGAGCTGCTGTCATTAACAATGAGGAGAAAAGAAAAAAAGAGTAAAATCTATTTCTGCAAGTGATCAATCCTGAAGCATTTTCACTTGACCATTCACAGTGTTCCATGTTTGAAATTTTAAAGCATTTAATTCTTTACACATACGCAGCAATTAATGAGACATAAGCTAATGTTCTAGTCCAGTGCTGACTAGGTTACAGTCTAGAAAAGTCAATGGATTTGTAGTAAAGAAGGACGTTGTGCAAAGCATTCTGGGAAACAGGGAAACTAAGCTCACATAGCATCTGAACTTTATTACTGTGATTATTATGACTGAGTGATAAGCTGTGCTTTTCCCGGGAGATTCCGTCGCTCCTCTTGATCCACGCGGCTGTATGGACTACGCCGTGGACGGCATTTTGTTGAGGCCTAATTATTCCTCTCAGGATCCTATTAGCCTGATGGAATTAGCCGGGCGCTAATCTGCAGCGTGAGATCAGAAGATCTGATGCTGTCGAAAGCTTGGCTGTCATGGCGTATCCCTGCTGTTTGGTAACAATGCTTGTTCTGAGATAGATTTTTACATTTTTTCTGTGTCAGGTTCTTCCTACAGAGATCGGGAGAAAGGCCTGCTTAAGACTTGACTTTTTATTAAGCAGTTCTCACGTGTGCAATACTTTATTGTATTAGAAATATCAGGATATGCGTCTTTTATCTCATTTGTAGTTTGCCTCATGCCTCTTATGTTTGATTTACTTTTATGTCCTCTATTTTGTTCTAGCGTTATTCTCAGCTTAGCCTGGTGTAGAGAGCTAGCTGTACTAGCTGTCTACACACAGAGGCATCAACGATCTCAGCTACATCTATCCAGGCTGTATTTTTCTGAAGAATTAAGTTCTACATAAATTTATGTATGTTTTTATTATGAAGGAATAAAAGCGATTGATATTTACGGAAGACTTCCAGCACAGTGCGGTGATGAGACTCTTAGTCGCAGTAAAGCATTTGAACGGTGCTGGGCGGCATCTGGTGTAGTGGTTAGCACTGTCGCCTTGCACCTCCAGGATCTGGGTTCGATTCCCGTCCAGGCTCGATTCCCATCTCTGTGTGCATGGAGTTTGCATGTTCTCCCCGTGCTTGGTGGGTTTCCTCTGGGTACTCCGGTTTCCTCCCACATTCCAAAGACATGCAGGTTGCCCAAATTGCCCGTAGTGTGTGTATGTGTGTGTGCCCTGGGATGGATTGGCACCCTGTTCCAGGTCCCCCGCGACCCTGAATACAGGATAAAGCGGTATAGAAGATGAGTGAGTGGGTGTACGTCTGTGAATGACGATCCAGGCCGAGGTGGCTCGGAGCCCACAGCAGTTGTTTCTGTGAATATTCTGTGAGTGGAACGCCTGATCCTTGAAAATCAACAGATAACTTGTTGCCAACTTGCGGCAGAGACGCATATGTCTGTGGGAACACAAATTGCACATTACAGGAACTTAGCTGTGATTTATTTTGACATCCCCCATACAGTCCTGATCACATGTTTGGACCATTAAAGAGTTCTTGGGAGGCCAGTGTTTCAAACATGAAGTAGGCAGTTTGATTACGGCTCTGGTGTACTGACAAAACTTTCTGCCTTGATGGTATTCAAGCACTAGTGAAACTCTGGGATAAGTGTATTAGTGTATCAGCGGATTATATAAAGAAATAATTTAAGTTTTTCTCTCAGAACTGTTCTGTTAATCTGCACAATCAAACGTCCCTCTTTGACTTGAACGCCGCCCCGTGTAATATCAGCAAGATCCACAGCTCAGTCATGTTTTATCATTTAATTTTATTTATGATTTCTGGTTTGTGCTGGTTTATATGTTTTTTCATAAGTTCTCATGACCTATATGTTTCTTTTTATCATTTTGTGTCATTTATTATTATTATTATTATTATTATTATTATTATATAATTTGCTGCATTTTCATTTTCTCCATCATTTTATTGTTTTTTTTGTGCATGCTTTATAAAAATATCTTTCTAGGATGTCTCCCATCAAAGGGCCAATGTTGCAGCTTTCAGAGTAAGTACACAAAAACCTCGGTACTCTTAGTGCTCAGACACGCCTTCTTTTTTCCGTGTGTGTTTGTATGCATTTGTTTGTATGTGTGTAAGCAGAATGAAGAATTAAGTGTGTTTTATGTGTAGGAGACTGTGTTCAGATACTTCAGCCAAGTTACACACACACAAAAAAAAAAGAAATACCTTTTATCTTTCTGGTCAGAAACTGTGCCCCATGTAACACTGCACATGTGAACTGGATGTGATTGATTGTGATGCAACATTTGAATTAGAGTCAGTCAGATTTAAATCAGCTTTACTTATAATCAGATTCACTATTAAATTATAATCAACATTTAAAAAAAAAAAACTTTATTATGAGATGCATATTTACTTTGAGATGCAAATTATGATTCTACTTCATATTCTTATTCCAATTCTCACTCTTATCATTTCATTCATTTTTTTCAGCTAGATTGGAAATCTGCTATGATTGTTTTTTTCTTATTCTTACCTTTATTCCACATCCACAATTATAATTTAAATTAATATATTTTATGAATTTCCTTTTTTCTTTTTCTTGTGACAATTTCATTATGACTTTCATCTTCTGCTCTCACTGTAATTCTGATTCCAATTATTTGTATTAATAATTGGAATTAGAATTAGATCCTAACATTCTTAGATCCTAAGATTTTATTTAGGATCTTGCCTTTGATTTAAATTTAGACAAAATTTTATTTTAAATATAATTCAGATTTCCAGTTCCCCGTCTCTTTAAACGTCTGAAATTTTTTTTGTAATCTATCCAGTTTGGATTATAATCCTGACTAGAATTAAATTATAACTTTTCTGCTTCTAAAACATAACTGTATTGTTACATATTATTCTGATTGTAATTCTGAATGATTCTAATTCAAAGTAATTCTGAACTATTGAACTATTTTTTACTGTGCTCTCTGTAATATATATAAAAAAATAATGCAATCTTCTGATTGAAATGTTAATTCTGTTTCTCATTACACAAAATTTTGGATCTAACTTTGATTACATTCAACATAAATTTTAAATTCATACAGTCTTCAGTTAAAAATAATGCTGTCATTTAAAGTATTCCTTTGCTGCTGATTATTATTTAGACACACAATTGTATTCTAAATCTGAATCTAATGTCGATTCTGATTTAGGAGTTTGATTATATATTTTTAAATATGATTTTTGGTTTAATTTTGATTCTAATTCTGATTTTATTCTAAGTGTTATATAATTCTGATTTAATTCTGATTCTAGTTGAAATTTGACTTTACCTCCAATTTAAATCTGATTGTAATTTGATTCTGATTCAGATCTTTAGCTTTTTTTTATTCTCTGATTTTAATTAGATTTTGATTCTAATACTGGTTAAATTCTTATTGTGATCTGATTCTGATTGGGATGTTTGGCTTGCCTCTCTCCTCTCTCCTTGGCGCAGGAGGCTGCATCAGCAGTTTGAGATGTATAAGGATCAGGTGAAGAAGCTCGGTGACGAGGCTCAGACGAATCCGGAGCAGAAGAGCGACTCTCCAATCTGCGGAATTTGCCACAAAACCAAATTTGCCGACGGCTGCGGCCACGTCTGTTCTTATTGCCAAACCAAGTTCTGCGCTCGCTGCGGGGGCCGAGTGTCTCTGCGCTCCAACAAGGTAACGAACCCACCTCAGTGTTCATGTTTTTGTTCATGGACATAGTTGTTAATGCAGACTGGGTTTGGGTTTGTGTGAGTAATCTCCGCCCTGAAGCTCATAGCAGACTCTGTGGAGTCTGAAGAAAAACATTATGGAGCTGTGACTGGTCTAAATCTCTGTGGTGTGCTTTTGTTTATTAATGAATAAATCTTCCTTTATATGAGAAACAACCTATATTGCTCACAATCCCTGCAGCAAGTGTGAAATATTGCCATAGATTATGCAAATTTCTGTGTAAAAAATTATGTGATCACAAAAATCTTTCACAAAGTTGTTCTATGCGAGCTTTGTTTTGTTTAAAATTGTTGGTCTTCTCTATACCTGCATAATCTGTTACTGTTCGTCCCTTTCTTTTCTGCCCTAGTCACATGACTAAGTACTTCAATATTATAATGGACCCTAGTCACATGACTAAGTACTTCAGTATTATAATTGGCCTTAGTCATGTGACTAAATACTTACATATTATAATGGTCTTAGTCACATGACTAAATATTTCAATATTATAATTGGACCTAGTCACATGACTGAGTACCTAAATATTATAATAAACCCTGGTCACCTGACTAAATACCTAAATATTAAAATAGGCCCTAGTCACTTGACTAAATACTTCAATATTATAATTGACCCCAGTCACATGAATAAGTACTTCAATATTATAATGGACCTAGTCATGTGACTAAGTAAACCTTTCTGAAACATTCATGAAAAAAATTGCATATTAAAAAAATGGGGATTTGGCATTATACAAATTTGTTTATCTAAATAAATCTTTAAATTGTTGTTTAAAGATTCATCCAATATAATTGTGATTGAGCATTGTGGGGGGATGTTACTTTTTAAAGTAACTAAGTACATTACAATATTACTGTCATTAAAAAGTAATCAGTTACATTACAGCGTTACTTTCTGATAAAAGTAACTGGTTCGAGTACTTTTCCATTGCAGAAAATAAAAACTCCTTTGTGATTCCTCATGCATGTTGTTTTAGTGAAGACCTTTATAATTATTCTACCATCATCACTCAGTGAAGTTTGGCCGTTAACTGCTAATACCCCTATCTCACCTACGCGGTTTCGCGCGGTGGCCATAAGTACGGTTCATCATGATTCACCGCGAGTTT
>JAQMYL010000023.1:33595335-33618360 GCA_030014365.1 Clarias pachynema | reverse complement strand
GTACTTAAGTAAAATTTCACTGAAGTAACAGTACTTGTACTTGAGTACAAAATTTTATTACTCTTTCCACCTCTGTCAGTCGGCATGCATGTTTTTTTTAGAAGAGTGTATCGAATGCTAAAAAGAAAAAATGTGTCATGATTGAATTAATTTGACTCAAATTACTAAGGTAAAATCTGTTCCTTGTTGTTATCTTATGTACGGCAAAGCATTTGAGTTTTCAGTATCTCTTTAGCGTTTTTTTGCTGGTTATCGGGGACTTTTATCTCAGTATTCATTGCACATGTGACCCATGTACAGGTAGCTGTAATTGTGGTTGAATGTGGAGCTAAATGGTGGATATTTATTTGGACTAACATTCATTTTGGTTTTGATCTACAGGAGAAGAAGTCCATCAGCATCCAGGTCACACAAAGGAGACGTCATAGGACGAACTCAGCATGGGGAAGGCATCATACCTCGGTCTCCGTCTGAATCAAACCGCTGGCGTTATCAGGACCGCCACCTGGACGTTCACATAGACGATCGAGAGCTCCAGCGCCAGCGCGAGGAGGAGTATCGGTCTCGGTACCGCAGTGACCCCAACCTCGCCCGGTACCCTGTTAAACCGCAGCCCTACGAGGAGCAGATGCGAATCCATGCTCAGGTTTCTAGAGCACGGCACGAGCGGCGCCACAGCGACGTTTCCTTGGCTTTCACCGAACTTGACGAGGCACACAACGGTTTTGACGGTCGACGCCCAGCATCAAAGCGCTCGTATTCGATGGACAGAAGCTCTCCGGCTTTTAGGACGTTCAGTAAAATGCACCATCTGGACCCTGGCATGATGGATGGTGCGATGAGGACCGACTCTCTCAGTTCGGATCAGTCGGAGTCGATGAGGCCTGCGAGGAGCCGGAGAACAGGACGGTTCAGGGCGGCGGGGAGCTTCAGCAGTTCGGAGGAGGAGATCAACACCACGCCGGAGTACACGAGCTGTGAGGATGTGGAGCTTGAGTGCGAATCCTTTGGTGAGAAAGGTGAGGATATGTAAAAAAAAAAAAAAAAAAAAATGCACTTCCTGTTGTTAGGTGGGGTTTAATGCTTAGTTGATTACAGTACTCAAAATGTCTGCTTCCTGACCTAATAGGTGTGTTTTGGATTTATGGACAGAATGATCAGACTGCCTTCATATGTAAGGAATGTTACAAAGTGCTGACAGTGGAGACTCCTTCCATAAATGTTCAAAAACTTCTCCTGACAGAAAACGTAACCGCATCAATGATTGCACACATTGAACAACTGTAACATATTAGAATGCGCACATACTGTATGTCTAAACCTGTGATTTGTTGCATCATTACTCTCAGAGATGCTGTTATAGAATATTAATAAAAATTTACCAGTCACGACTCAGAACTCAACAGCAATATCATGCAGGTTTCTGTTACATGGTGTAGAAGTGACGACTTGCTGTTCGCTGACCCCAAGTAGACGTCAGTTGCGTGTGGTGTGTTCAGTATGTATGACATCACTGCTGAATATTTCATGCTCTGTAATTAAAGCCCAGTACCGCAGAGAGGACTCTAAAAGCTGTGCAGGTCGTTACAGCATGCCATCATCTTCCACGAGCTCTGCTCAAAATTATGGCCGAAACCTGACGCTGATCCCATCCCGGCATCCTGACAGTAACTGAGCGCTTCTCTGCAAAGTGAGACTTCACACGCCTTACAGCAGCATGCTTGAGGATCTGTCGCGTGCTGGCATCGTGCATATGATCAGTGCTGTGATTCTGATCCATTGTCTCAGGATGCAGTATTGGGTCAGAGCATGTGATTATAAATGTACAGAAGATAAGAGCAAAATCATAAAACATAGGTTTTATTAACAATTTTATTATTTTGTGTTTATTTTAATTGATTTTTCTGTTTACATCAAATCATAAATATAAATTGTACCAACACAACCCACCTCAATTACAAACACCACCATCACCACCATGGTCACCAAAAAACACCATCACAATCAAAAGCACAACCACAAGCACCACCACTTTAATCACAACCACCACCATCACCAGAAACAACAACTACCATAAGCACAACCACCACAACCACCATCTTGATCAGAATGACCACCATAATGACCACAATCTCAAGCACCACCACAAGCACTACCACCACCACCATAATCAGCACTACAACCACCTTCACCACCACCATTACCACCACAATTACTACCGCAATCGCAAAAAACACCACAACCACCACTACAACTACAACAACCCCCACAATCATCACCTCATTACCACCACAATCATAAGCACCACCACAACCACCAACATCACAACCACCACCACCACCAAAACCACTACATCTGCCCCCGCACCACCACCACAACAACCATTACATCCAGCAGGGCTACATCCTCCTCCATCCCCCCACAACTACCACCTCAGTCACCACAACCAACGCCACAACCTTCACAATCTCTACTATAATAATACTAATAATAATACAAATAATAATAACAATAATAATTAGGTGCAATCATTAAATAATTAAAGTTCAGATACAAAATATAGTTGATCATATCACAAGTCCAGGCAGTGGAATCAGACAAAAGTGCTAAAATTGCCAAGACCTTGCACTGACTAAACACTCACTGGCTCTGTATTGCAAGGTGAACCGGCTTTATATTTAATTTGTTAACAGGCAGAATTTTATGGGTGATGAAAAATTGGTTTAGAAGAGGGGCCCCTGCTGGTTTGGAGGTGTAATGTACTGGGAGCATCTGACCATAGTATAATTATTTAGTAAAGATAATAATTTGCAATAATAATACAGCAGCAGGATACAAAATACAGAAACATACATCACCGGAAAAAGCCTGATCTGGCAACCCAGATCAACAGTAAATGTTAAGTGTGATTAAAACAATGACTAAAGGTTTAAAGTCACACAAATAAATAAATAAATAAAATTATACAATAAATAATTAAATATGCACACATAGCTGCAATAAACACTTTTGTAAGTTAATCTATTTATTTTTATAATTTGAAAAGATGGATGAAAGTATTGCATCGAGTGGGTGTGTTTTGCCAGGAATGGACCCCGAATCTTGTGGAAATGCTGTTTGTTTTTGTGTGTGTATACAGTATGTGTGTTGGCTAGTGACGAGTATTTGAGCCTCCAAGAATAAAGTATAATCCCATTATTCTAATGCACGAAGGAGGAGGAGCGACGAACAGAGCTGCAGAGAAAACCAGAGAAAGTTGAAAACACAGCAGGGCCTCATTTTGGAAAAAAAAAAAAAAAAAATCAGGTTAGGGGTCAGATTGGACTTGTAATTCTGAGCGTGGGAACAAAAATGTGTCTGTAATGTGTATCCTGATCTTGACTCCGAAGCAAATCGGATTTAGTGAAATTCCACCGGGGTTTGGAAGGAGACGGGGAGACGGAAGGCAAAGACGGATTACTGACAATTTGTTTGGATCAGAAGGTCCTGAAAAAAAAAAAACTGAAAGAGTGTTAAAGTGATGGATTGGACATGTGAGGAATGGAGCGAGTGATGAGAGGAAACGTAAGGCTGCATTTCCTGTGTTATTAAATCATTAGTGGTTCATTTTATTGTTGGAAAGTGAGAGTAGTGCGCAGTGTTTGTGTATCATCGCAATGATTATTGCACATTTGTACAGTTTATTCACTTTCTTATTGCAGCACTTTTACCCTGTAGTGTTTTATTCCTCTTATTCCACAGCAGTTTGCCATCAATCATATATAACAGTGTATAAAAAAATCACACAATGTATTTTCTATCAAGATTGTACCGTTACATTTAATGTGCTGAACGAAACGTTTTAAACAGATAAAACAGATGGAGTGACATTACTGATGAAAGATTGAACGATAGTCTATAAAATATTTGGTGTTTAGGCAGAAAGTTATGTATATTTTTTTTAATAAAAATTTCTCCGTAGTAAGTTATAACAACAAAACCTTTTTCGTAAACCAGCTTAAAGAACTTTTGCAGTCACATAATTACCATGATGTAAGTTACACCAATGGACAGCAGCAGCACCGTTAAGCAAAATCAGGCTACTGTGTATTTTTTCGTTGATAGTTATGTTCAAGGTGTATTTTAAAGTAAAAAAAAAACAAAAAACAGAAATACAGTATTACCTGATGACCTAAAGAATTACCTAATGCTTTGTCACAAAGCTAAAAGAGTAACCTAGCAACTGATAGCTTCTGTTCTGCTGATTATCTTCATATACAGTGTGTTGTGGTGGATTTCGTAACTTATTCAAAGAGAAACGAGTGTGTGGATGAAGAAGGTGATAAGGATATGGACTTGATATCAGAACATGATGACTACAGACGGTATACAAACGTGATTCCTTCTGGATTTGGTGACGTTTGACTTAATGTTAGTTCATTCAGTGACATCATGACAGAGGAGTTTACGCTTCTTTGTTTTTCAGTAACAAGCTGCAGTTTTGTGAGTGAGGCTGGTGAGGGGGAACGAGTGTTTATTAAGTGTTTATTGCTGCTATAACATTAGTGAGAAGATTTAAACATTAATATAAATAGATAAGTATAAGGGGTGTTCAGGTCAAAGCGGGACTTGTAATTGTGCAGAATAACAGAGCACAGTTCTAAGAGTGAAATCTTCCTATATTTCTCTATATAATCTCCTGCTACACTAATGCACTTATCTCAGTATTTCTATATCGCTTAAATACCGTTAAGGTAGAAAGTTTTCTCAGTATGCTAGAGCCATGATATGACTGCCCGCTTCACACTGGAAGCGCTGGCCTCCCTGGAATTCCTTTAATGGCCCAATATGTGCAGATGACTTTGAGCCAGTTCAGGACTGTACTGTACATGGGGAATGTGGCAATAACTGTGTTGGTGAATGATTGTGTGTACAGTCCCCACAGACAGATGCGTCTCTTATGCAAGCTGGCGTCAAGTTATCTGTAGATTTTCAAGGATCAGGCGTTCCACTCACTGAATGTTTACAGGAACAAATGCAGTGGGCTCAGAGCCACCTTGGCCTGGATCTTCATTCACAGTTAAAACATTTTGCATTCAAATTTCTTTTACTGCGGATAAGGGTCATTATTTTGCTGTGTTTGAAGTCTTCTGTCAATCGCTTTAACTCCTTCTTCATTCACCAGAAATGTCAGCACAAGTCCCGGTTTGGCTTGAACGGCCCTTGTTATTATGGAAGTGTAATTATGGGTAAATTGATGTAGTCTGTAAGGAGTGAAACACTTAGGCACTTAGGTATAGCACAATAATCAATTCAGGATGGTAACTGTGACTCTGCTTGATCACACTGTAAGTGTTTCACAACAGTAACAGCACATAGAGGTCGAGCTTGAGGACAGGAACTTCAAGGCTAAAGGTAAAAAACAGACAACTTGCAAAAGCCAGGATGGAATTATAGATTGCTTGATTGTGTGCGATCAGAGACGGAATCAACAGACAGAGGGAAGCTGGAAGGGTGAACAGGGGCAGAATAACAGAACAACCCTGAACGACGAGCTGGATAAAGTCTGGCAGGTAAAACCCAAGTACGAGGGATCACGAGAGTCATACGCCTGGGTCGTGTATAATGAACACAGAAAGCTAAACTCGTCCATTGTGATAACAAGCCTTCACTACTTTCTTCCTCAACACACAGAGATGTTACACCATGAAGCTCTCAGAAGCGCTCTTCTCTGAGTGTGTTGCTGCATCCTGTGTTTACTGGCATCTGTTCCTGTACAGACAGCTGGGCACCGCTCACTCAGGGGCATCGATAAAGTGAAAAACGAAATCAAACTAAATAATATAAATCAACCAGGATGTAATGTAAAATCTGAAATGTGGGTCAAGCTACAGTACAGTACAGTGGCTCCAGATAAAGACGTAGCTAACAATAACACCGGGGAAAGTTGAAACCAGAATATTTTTTAAACTGATTTGTCTTTACACTAAAACTCCAAAACTGTGTTTTAGAATCTGCATGCAAACGGATGAATAAAGTGAGTGGGATGCTTTTAGCGAATTGAATGCAAATGAAAACGTTGCAGAAAAATAAAACAGCTCCAATTCATAGACAGATTAGATTAAAAGTAGATTAGATTACAAGTGCAGTGCTAAAAAGAGAGAATAGACATGCTGGGCGAAAAGAAAAAAAAAACAAAAAGAGATTGCAAATCTTCTAGCTTAGTTATAAAGTACAGTAGGATAATAATAAATAGATATTGAATATTATTATTTAATAATGTCAAATGTTCAAACGTGATGTTCAGACTTTAGGCCACGCCCTCTAGGTGAGTTTGATATACAGTAGGTGTGGAGGCGTGAGCTGCACGTGATTGTGCATCATGCCAAACTGGAAGATATACTTGTAAGCAGCAGACTTCCTGGCTGATCGACTGTTTTATTTTTGTGAAAATAAAATGTGCATCACATGATGGAGAAACAAAGAAATTTTGAATCAAATGTGTCTCATCTTCCCGGTGTGTCTTTTTGCAGGAGATATGGACGGCCACTGGTGGGATTATGCGTCATGGCATAATGAGTCTTCGTCAATGTCTATGGTGAGACGTCCAATCATCTCCTCATGTCACATCGTTAATCTTACTCAACATTGTGCAAGTTTTCTTTTCTTCTTCCGGTTCCATCTTTTCTCTTTTATGCTTTTACAGTCATACATGAGTTTGTTCTACTAGGGAACCTCCTGTTGTAGTGGTTCATACCCCTGTAGCAGAGGTTCTCCTTCCCTGCTCATATTAATTCAGAAAAGGCTGATGATTAGCTGATTAGTTAGGTGTGCTGGGAGAACCACCGTTCTATAGTTTCTGGGTAGAACCCTGCCTGTAAAGCATAGGCTTGATCACTATCCGTTGTCTCACGTCATTGTTGGCGTCCATTATCCGTCATCATCACTGAACTTCCACATTTTCACATACAGTACATGGCATTTGGCAGACGCCCTTATCCAGAGCAACTTGCATTTTATCTCATTATACATCTGAGCAGTTGAGGGTTAAGGACTTTGCTCAAGGGCCCAACAGTGGCAACATGGTACAGTGGGGTTTGAACCCAGGACCTTCCAATCAATAGAACAATACCTTAACCATGGAGCTACCCCTGACCCCAGACTTTCCTTCTACCCTTTTAACTCCTCCTAAACCATTCATGTAAATTTGATGTGCAAATTCGATCGTAGATGTGCACTGGCTATTTCATTTTCTAATAAATGAGTTTTTTTTAATGTAATACCATTTTTTTTTCTTTTTTCTTTTGTGATTTTGTGTAATTTCGTCAATGTCCACCAATAAGCTACGTGCTGGTTTTATATTCTATATCACAGTATCACATTAAAAAAAGTTTTTATTATTATTCAAAAGAGCTTCTTTTGTTGAGTTGAGTTTTGGCTGGAACTCTGCAGCACCCCGTGACGTGGCAACCTTCCAAAGATGGAGACCGGTTAATCGGGCGGATTTTACTGAACAAGCGGATGAAGGATGGCACGGTGCCACGAGACACGGGCGCGCTGCTGGGCCTCAAGGTAACACCAGCCTTTTATATTGCGACCATTTCCTAACCTGTGATTACGACCTGCAATGATCACATTCACTCATCAGTGTTTTAAAGACATTGGTAGACTGAGGTCATGATTTATTCCTACATTATTTCAATTGTAGCGAATCAGCTTGCTAGCACTTAGCTACATATTATGCAGTAATATAATGTGATATGATTTACAGAACTGTGTTACACCTTAAACCTTAAATCAACCAGGCTGTTATATAACCAGTGTGTCATCAACATTGTGTGCTTCTGTAGTGTGTAGAAAAAGTAGAGTGAGGTGTATATCATTATTATTATTTTATACTCTTGTGCTGGATGTGTATATGATTGATCAATATTTTACGCCCCTGTGCTGGACGTATATATATATTAGTGATTATTATTTTATACCCCTGTGCTGGACGTGTATATGATTGATAATTATTTTAAACCCCTTTTACACCCCTGTACTGGACGTGTATGTTAGTGATCATTATTTTACCCCCCTGTGCTGGACGTGTATATGATTGATCATTATTTTACACCCCCCTATTTATTTATTTATTTATTTTTCTTTAGGTGGTTGGAGGGAAAATGACTGAATCTGGTCAGCTTTGTGCTTTTATTACCAAAGTGAAAAGAGGAAGCTTAGCGGATACAGTTGGCCATCTCCGACCAGGTATATATATATAATCCCCCCCTGAATAAATTTAAAGTGAGAGGACTTTACAGGAAGTTCACCTATTAATAAACTGACTTTTGTCCTGACTCATCACTCTCTCTCTCTCTCTCTCTCTCTCTCTCTCTTTCTCTCTATTTCTCAATGTGTCTGCAGGTGATCAGGTTCTTGAGTGGAACGGGAGAGTTTTACAGGGAGCCACATTTAAGGAAGTTTATAATATTATTCTAGAGTCCAAACCTGAGCCGCAGGTCGAGCTTCTGGTCTCGCGGCCCATCGGGTGAGTGCTGACTCATCTATTATTAATGTACTTGTATTAATGCATTCAAATACTTGGTCATCATATACAGTGCTCCTGTATTAAATTAAAACATCTTGGATCTTAGAATATCCTCCTGTATTACACTCATGTACTTTACTGCTTTATTGTTATAATATAGTCATGCAATAACATTATATGGGTATTTATCCTTATCAATATCCTTCTGTATTATACTAATATCGTCCTGTATTTTAAACATACTGTATGCAATACTCCTGTGTTATAAAAACATACTTTGGTACTGTAAGTATACTGTATAGTGCTGTAAATATACAGTAATGATAAGTCCTTGCATTATAAATAAATACCTGTATGTTATAAATAGATACTCTTGCAGTAATAAATTACCCCGAGTTATTATTCTAACAACTAGTTATACACAATTACTTATAAACAAACCAATGTATTATAATAATAATAAGTAACTATAAAAACCTGTAGTATAATATTTTCCATTTTTCATATTGTCATAGTGACATACCCAGAATATCAGAGAGCACACATGGACAGCTTGAATCCAGTGAGTATTATTGTCACATACAGTAAATGTGTTTACTGTACAATACAGGAATCTTGTAATAATACGATAGAAAGTGTAAAGTAGTAGCGCTGATGTTAACGTCACACATTTTCACCCTCCCAAAAAAGGTTCAAGCTCATTTGAATCGCAGAAGATGGGTCCATCTATTTCCGTCACGTCTCCCATGAGTCCCGGCGTCCTTCGTGATGCTCCACAGTATCTGTCCGGACAACTTTCAGTGAGTTCCCATCATGCCAAATTAAGCCAAATGTCAATTAAACTGTAAGTGCAATTTGTCATGATTAGGATTTTTTAATTTATTACGTTTGTCTTTATAATTACTTAATGAAAAAGGAATTTTTATATTCCTTTATTTTGTACATTACTAATATTAAATAGGTTTGTACCGGCCCAAACTGAAATGTACCCAGACGCTAACCAGAAATGTAGTTACAGTAATAATCCAGAGCATATTTAGCTTTGTTCTTTATATTAATAAAATAAGCATGTAGCTATTTATTAATGTTGAATCTTATAGAAATTAATGTAATTGTTAAATCCTGGAGCCAGACTTTATATTATATTTTATACAGTACGTAGCTGAGATTCAAAATCCATAAGCTGTCAGATTATTATGTGTGATTTAAATTTAATTTGTTGCTAAATATCTGAAGATTTATCCTGGAAATTAGTGCTCATGTTCCAGATTGGAGCTTCTGTGTCTTTGCTTTGCTGTGCTTCCTCGTGGGTTTATTTAATCATTGTTTTTATTTAAAATGAGGGAGATTTATAAAAATAAAAAAAAAGTTTATTTTACATAAAAGATAAGGGTGAAATAGAATGTTATAATTAATAATTACAAATACAAATCCTATGATTATTAATAATATTAGAATAGTATTTTAAAATTAATAATTATTTATAGCATTATAAAGTAAAAAAATTCCATAAATTTCAAAATTTCCATAAAAAGCAAAAACCCCAGCTAATCGTCAACATGTGGTTTTGTGTTCTGCCATTTAAACAGGAAGTACAGAGCTACAGTAGCTTAGCATTGCGGGTACAGAGTTAAAGTATCTACATGTGACCAAGAAAAATAAGTTAACTTTTTACGGAAAACTCATCTAAAATGTTCACAAATCTTCCACCACTGCGAAAAATGTTGGTCCCGTGATGTCTCGGGGACGAATCGAACTCTGTTATTGATTGAAATTGAGGCTAAATCTCCTCTCAGCTGTGTGGTTTTAATTTATAAGCATTTGATTTAGTTTTATGGCATTTTTATTTCTTTTTCTTTGTTAATTTTGCTTACCCAGAGTCCATGCCTTAATAGAAGAACCACGCCTTTTGTCCCTAGGGTCCAGGTAACAGCACCGGTCTGACTGATACACACTTTTTTCTCTGACTCCTTTCTCTTCCTCTCTACGATATTTGGAAAATGCATAGCAGGAAAATGGCAGCATTTCAAATCTCTGATCTTCATTTCCCTTTCGTCCAGATTTTTGTTACTGCTAGCTCACATTCATAGATTTTTTTTGTTTGTTTTGTTTCGTTTTCCATACCTAATATTATCATCGTTTAACATATTAAACCCCATCTTGCTAAGGGTCTGAAGAAGTCTGCATGATTTACTGACCTGCACTGAGGAGTTTAAAGAGACAAACATTGACTTCTTTCTGACTGTAATGTTCATTGTTCAGGATTTTAATTTTTTACTACCTATTTAAAGTCTCTTTAAATGGTACAGTTAATTACAAATTGCCATGGGACATAAACTTTTCTTTTCCTTGCAACTGGAAACAGGATCTTTCCTCCAGTGCTTTGATTTTAAACCAGAAAAACACTACCATACGGTATTTGCAGGTCTGTAAGATACTACAATATTTTCTGCGTTATATAAAATAGTGCTATATTTTCTGGACTATATGATGGTACCTTATTATGAGGACTGTAACATACTAGCTTACTTTAGGACACTACAATATTTTTTTTGTAATATAAAATACCATCTTATTTTCAGGATTATATGATACTACTATATTTTCAGGTCTACAAGCTACTCCCTTATCCTCAAGACTATAAGATATTGCCTTATTCTGTGGACTATAAGATATGGCCTTATTCACTGAAATATACTGTAAGATACTACCTTATTCTCTGGACTATACGATCTTACCTTATTCTCTGGACTACAGGCTACTACCTCATTCTCAGAACTATAAATTACGACTTTATTTTTTAGTACTATATATACTACCATGTTTTTTAAGTGGCATTGTTGTGACATAAAATTGCAAATTTAAAATTCTACGTAATTTAAACTATATTTGTCACATACACAGCCATACACAGTACGATATGCAGTAAAATGTTCATACGACCACCCGTGACCTAAAACTTAAAAAAAAAAAAAAAAAAAAAAATTCATATTATTCAAAAAAAAAAAAAAATGAAATAAGAAAAAATTATACAAATCTAAAAAACTTTAGCTAATGAAATAGAATTGAAATAGCATGCATACTAAATAGCATGTATACAATTCTTTCTGCTTTGTTCCCATTACTGTATATACTTTTATAGTTCACCAATATAAAAATTCATGCCAACCTTCATACACGTCAATAACAGTTAAGGTGAAGCATTGATTTCTTGCATGTCAAAAATGAAGTTATGAACATTTATCATTGACTGCAATGAGACTTATAGTCCAGAAAACATTGCATGTTAAATTTCTGAAATAGCATGCTATTCTAATAATAGAGAAAACTCCATTTTCCATGTTGCAATGAGAAGATTGCTGTAAAGTCCCATTTTTCAACATGAAATTGCATTTTCCAATGAAGATCTGGCTATAGCTCCAGAACCCAAAGATAAAATAAACAAATTGTACCAACCGAAATTAAACATCTTTTACATTATAATCGTATTCCTACATGCACACACGACTGCAGCCTGCTTCTCCAAATGACTGCATTGATTTTATTAAGTGGAGGCTGTGAATTTCTTGATGTTACTGTCAGGAGTTGTTGACCTGGAAGAACAATTCGGTTTGATTTGATTGAGTAGTCATCAGTATAGAAATCAAATGGTACAATTTGTTTGCACTGAATTTCCTCCCCTTTTTTCATGTTTGAAGCAGCCTGGATTGCTCTAGTTTATACAGAATGCATTATCTTGCTTTGCTGCATGCATTAGTTATGGACTATTTTTAGACCAGCGTTCGCTTTATAGATTTATATAGAGTTGTGTTTTCTTTTAGCTTTAGCGATTTGTTACAAAGGATGGGCAAATTCTGCGAAGTCTTAGACTTTTAGGAATCAGACCACCTCACGGATGTTTGCTCAACCTCAGAAACTTTGTACAGGTCTTCTGGTTTTTGCCCTTTCTTTAAAATTAATCCTTTCTTTAGATACAAGACTGTAGTTTACTCATATTGAGCATAGATGCATGAGTTGATTATTAAGACTTTCAAAGCTCTTTCCAAATGTCGGTTCCCAAAAAAAAGATTTGACCTGCACTCTATTAAAGCATTTTGTAATTTTTTTCAAGTTTGCTCTTTATTTTGAGATTTTCATTTTGGCAGCCTTGTTTTTATGCCTTTCAGTTGAATTGTTGTCAGGCTTTCTAAGTGCCTCTAGGTGTTAGACTGAGATCAGGTCTCCATATTGGATGATTTATGAAATACAGGTAGTCCCCGACTTACGAGCATTTGAGTTACAAATACGAACGGAATGCAGTTGGCATCTAACATTCATATGTAGATGCAAACAAATCATGGAAGTAGATCATGTATTGTACAAAAAATAGACACTGCAGTGCATCAGATTCCAATATTTACAATTACAGTATATACAATATTTTCAGTGTGTAAGTGAATGTATAAAATGTGTTTCAATGAATCAGTCCAGGAGCATCAATGATAGAAAATAGCTTCTCCTGATGGTGAATAATCCTGATTTCAAAAAATCAACAAAACAAAACAGAATTTACAGTCCGAGAAAGTGGAAAACTTTGACAGTCTAACTTTGTCCGACTTACGAACAAATCCGACTTACGAACGTGCTCATGAAACAAAACTCATTTGTAAGTAAGGGACAACCTGTACCAAATCGCGGGGATTTTTTGCTAGCTTACCACAGTAATTTCTAGTTATGTGCCTTGAGTCCCCATGTACTGCACGCTTTACTATTTTTTTTGTGAATCATGTCAGCTTGATATTGAAGTGACCTGAAGTTACCTTCAAGACTTAAAAGAAAATTTAAGCATTGCCTTCAAACCCAGATTACGGGGGAAAAGTAGGGTTGTAATCCAGCGTACCAAAAGAATAAGGAATCCGCGTTTGCAAGAGCTAGACGCTGTTATTCCACTATGGGCGGAATAGCTAAAAGAAGAAGCCTTATTCTTCTGCACCTTATTCTTCTGCACCAACTGCAGGATTATAGAGGATTATTTTACAACCTCAAATGCAAACATACATGAAATAAAAAATTCTCAAGTCATTGTCAAAATCAAATCAAATCAAGTCAAAATCAAAAGTCATTGTAGCTGTACATGAATCGCCACAGGAAAGAATCACGATATGTAACTGAATAATTTCTTTCCCCTCATCTTTATTGTCACATATACATTGAAGCATAACGAAATTACTTTCTTCACATATCCCAGCTTGTTGGTAATTTGCTGCAAAAGTGCAGGGTCAGCCATGGTACAGCGCCCCCTGGAGCGCAGAGGGTTAATGGCCTTGCTCGAGGGCCCAACAGTGAGTGGCAGCTTGGCAGTGCTGATTCTGGTTCGGACCCCTGATGTTCTGGTCAGTAATTTGGACCTTTAACCTTTTGAGCCACCACTGAGACTACTGCACATGTGCATATGGTGCAATATAGTGCAATAAAAACAGGAAAGAAGGGATACAACATACGGCACGGTAGAAGAGAAGCTATAGCAGTGCTAAACCAGAAGAATAAATGACTCATCCTGTATCTGGGGATGCCACAAGGATGGGAGCTTCTCTGCTGAACAGATATTTTTATTGTTTTTTTTTTTTTTCATCACCAGCTGAAGAAATTGCTGAAGTCTCCAGTTTGGGGGTGTTTTAGTATTTTTCTGTTCTAATGCATCTATTTTCTTTTCAACAGGAAAAAAAAATAGTAGAATGTGCAGTTTGAAGTGACTCAAGGAACATCATTAGGGAATGCAGGAGTAAATGGAGAAATCTCCTTGTGAAATGTTCAGTCATTAAATTGCTATCTGCTATAAACTTGCTGACATTAGGCATTAGAAGTACTTTCTAGTTCAAAGATTTCAAGACAAAAAATCTCAGTACCTTTAGGTAGTATTAGGATGAATACGTTTCTAGGAAAATATACGGCGATAAAGCTGTAGTAAAATAGCTCAATATTTAGGATTTGCAACTTTAAAAAAAATAAAGCCACGGTATGCATGCGGTGCCTTATCTGGGAGCTGAGCAAGTCCTGCCTCGAACCGAAAACATGCTAATTCACCTCTGTTCTTTTTAAGGTTAAGCTATGGTACGACAAAGTGGGACACCAACTCATCGTCACCATTTTGGGTGCCAAGGACCTGCCTGCTCGAGAGGATGGCCGTCCCAGGAACCCCTACGTCAAAATTTACTTCCTTCCTGACAGAAGGTGCACATTTTCTGTAGCAGGAATTTGTAGCATTAGAAGTCTAACATTTCTACAAAAATACCAATTAGATTTTCACTTCAACTCAATTTTAAAAAAGACAAATAAAGGTCTTTTAAATCCCTGAAACTGGAAATGAAAATGAAACCATGGCTATCATGTTCTGTACATTATGCTGTTAAACTTCATGCTTATTTCATTTCCTGTTCAGTGATAAAAGCAAGAGGAGAACGAAGACAGTGAAGAAGTCGCTAGATCCGAAATGGACCCAGACATTCATGTACTCGCCCGTGCATAGGCGTGAGTTCAGGGAGCGAATGCTGGAGATCACGCTTTGGGACCAGGCACGGGTGCGAGAGGAGGAGAGCGAGTTCCTTGGAGAGGTAAATATGGTTAATACCCTAGACAATATGTGTACTGTATAAGGGTATCTAATATGGGGTACCAGGTGTAGGGACAAATGATGACATTTTATATCTGTGATATGAAGGAGTGTGTTATAAGAGTTTGAAACATCTAAATTGTTGTGTGTGTAGATTTTAATTGAGTTGGAGACAGCCCTGCTGGACGATCTGCCTCACTGGTATAAACTCCAAACACATGACGTTTCCTCCATGCCACTGCCGAACCCTTCACCGTACATGCAGAGACGCTTTATACAGGGAGAGAGTCCGACCCGGAGACTCCAGAGTATGCACGCACGCCACCCCAACACACACACACATGCACACAAACATACTCACCTAGACGTACACACACTATATACACACTTAACACACTCCACTGACGTGATCTAGCGTTATGTGATGAATGTTTTAACGTCGTTCTGATTTCTTTGTCGCTCTCTCCAGTGGTGTTTGTTGTTGTTGATTTATTTTTCTAATGCATGTTTTTGTGTTTTATTTCCTTGAAACCCTTCTTTATCAACACACTGACTCAATTGCAGATAAAGGCTCATATTATCACGGCCCAGGTAACGCAACACCGTTACTGAGTTCAGCTCGCATGTGATCCTTCTTCTAGCGTTCTTTCTTTCTTTCTTTTGAGCGAAAGACTCTTTCACTCTTTTCATCACTCTCTGTCAACCACCATCTTCACCAGCAGCTCGCTCTGGTTTACTGCAGGCTTGCAGTGTGTGTGTGTGTGTGTGTGTGTGTTAATACTAACACAGGCTTTGTAAAGTAGAGCTGCTCTTCCCTCATAAGGCTTATAATGTCACTCGCCTAACCAGGTGTGTGTGTGTGTGTTTCTTGGCAAATCCTTCACAAGCCTGGCACACTGTCCATGATACTGCTTGCGAATGTTTGCTGTGTATGAACATTTTTAAAGCCTGACAAATATATTAATTGTACATTATACATTATATTGGATTTTCTCATTGATTTTATAAACCAGTAGTACAATTTTGCTGACTTACTGCTATTGGTGAAATTTATGTGGATGTAGTAGCAGTTGTGTGTGTATGTGTGTGTGTGTGTGTGTGTGTGTGTGTTTAAATAACCATTTTCGAAAAATAAACATTTGAAAATTTTATTAAAAATAACACATACATTTTTTAGCGTTATCCTGTTTTGACCACTAGTGGGCGCTAATCATGTGCAGAGCATGATTTATTTCACTCTCTTACAAATTTAAGTATTGTTTTATGGAAACTATAGACAGGTTTAACACTTGAATCCACCACACTGTAAAACTGTATAAATGTGTGTGTGTGTGTGTGTGTGTGTGCAGAGTTTTCAGCTTGTTATATTGAGATCAGATATATTTAGGATACTGAACATGCAGTACATCTCTTCTTTCAGTCCAGCATGACTTTTCACCCCACTCTCATTTTCTATCTATTTCTCTCTCTCTCTCTCCCTCTTGGCTGGTAGGATCACAGCGTATCAGCGACAGTGAGTTTTCCGATTACGACTGCGAGGACGGGGTTGGAGTCGTATCAGGTACCAAGTCTTTCTCTCACTTTCTTCCCATCTCTTCATCTTTCGTCTTTCCATCTCTCTGTCTTTCTTAATTTTGCCTTTAAACTCTTTTTAAAAAGCTGCCGTGTCATGTAACATTTATCGAAGCATGAATGAATAAATAATTGATTGAATATTCTTGATCTTAGCCTGCATTTGAAACACAGCATGTTCCTTTACATCCCGGTTTCTCCAAGTTGATGATCTGATTTAAAAGTCATGCCCATGTTTATCCATGAATAACTTTCCTCTTTAGATTACCGGCACAATGGCAGAGAGTTCCAGAGCTCCACTCTGTCCGTTCCCGAGCAGGTCATGTCGTCCAATCATCGCTCTCGATCGGACGTGATGCGTAATCGCTCTCGTTCTCCCAGCGTCCCTCCTCCTCACAGGTAGACAGCTCATCCTGATACAAAACAAAAAAGTTAAATAATAATAAAGTCACATGCATCCAGCTATATCTTGTGTCTTTTGTCTCTTTTCTGTCCTCCTGCATCTTCAGTCGGAGTTTAGATCACGGCGTGAGAGGACCGGCACATTACGGGCCTCGACATCGACTCTCAGACGACCGATACTCTCCTGATAGGTATGTTTTCAGGAAGTTTTAATATATCATTTGTTTTGGTTCCCAATGAACTTCTGTTTGCTAAGAAACACCACGGGAGATGGACAAAATAACAGAAATACTACAGAAAAAGGGGGCGTGGCTAAAAAAGAACAACATATAACCTCTTAGAATCATTTATAAAATCCAGTCAACATTTGCTATATACTACATTATAAGCCATGTCGCTCAATTTGGATTTTTTTTATTGTTTAGATCGGATCTGCATGTCATGATGGTTCACAGTGACTTTTATCTGATGCTAATGTGGGCGCGTCTGTCCTCGGAAACGCGCATGCATGCGCATGTCGATGTGCCTCTGCTTGCGCCATCTGGGTTCAGACCAGTCATATTTGTTCAACTGCTCATTTATTTCAAACCATGGATGTGTTAGTCAGATGGTTGTATTTATTTGAATCCAGAAGAAGAAAGAAAGCCAGATTGCTCACTTTAGCTGGTTCCGGAGCTGTTATGAAATCCGCGCACTGCCAGTGCTGACTGATGATATCAGAGGGCATCCTACGCATGCGCAGAGGCACAACGTCACATGAATTCTGATCTGAAGGTTTGCATTCAAGACACATGAACACGTATTGGATCTGTATCCCATCCAGGACCACATACGAAAGTAACTCAGATCCGATCTGAAAAACATCAGATTTGTCCGTTCAGAAAACCCTAAAAGTCCTATCTGTGTCACATTAGAGTAATCGGATTTGAGTCACTTTTTGCTGGTTGTGAAAACTGGAAATGATTTAATGATTGAAGAGAAAGAGTCTCAAAGGTCATGTCAAACAGGAAGGATCAACGGTCAGGTCGAAATCTCAGAGCGCTTCCTTTTCCTGTCAGCAGAGGGCGAGAGTTCTAGCACTGCCTCAGCCAAACTTTTTTTAAGTTAATAAGCTTAATGCAAAGTCTTGCCATTTCTTCTGAACATGTTGGGTCAGAGCCATTGTTTCATTCTGATTGCCTTATTGTCTTATTACCCAGGACCCCTGCCTTGTTTATCGGATTACTTTTTGAATTAAATCTTGGTCTTCTTGTTGCCGAGGCCTGCTTCTTGACCTTAATTTGAGATAATGTTTTCACACATTTCACTCATTCTAGTCCACACAGTCCTGCACAATTGTTGAACACAGAAATGAATAACTAAAACAATGCCATAAGCTTCACAAAGGTAGAAATGATTAAAATAAAAACTAATTCCTGTTTGTGAAGGAGCAAAAACACCTGGAACACTGAGCACCTTGGAGACAGTACTATGGCCATGATGTCTTTCCATATTTCTAATACCTGGACTGGTTGGAGTAAGTCAAATTTGATTATTATTTTTTTATTCCACAACGGTTTGGGCGCCACCTTGTGGAATGTTTTAGTCCTAGTGTTTGATTCTCCAGCCAACAGCCAACAGTGCAAACCAGCTTTACTGATCCTGTTCCCATAGCATGTTATAAAAATGACTCCAAACATACAGCACTGCTGAACTCAATCCAGATTGGTTTGATGAACCTCAGGATGTAGTAAAATCGTTAAAGCTTTAAAGCAAGCTCTGGATCTCTGAATGCAAACTTGGTCCCTACTTTCTTCATTGCTCAAAGAACAGGAAACTTTTCAACTTCAAGGATGGTCCAACATATCACCAGAAGCCATTTTACAAGATGATGAGGAAGGCTTTCCTCTTAGATGCTCGAGCATGTCTGTGGGGATTTGTGTTAATTCACACTTTCTACAAGAGCATTCATGAGCTCAGACACTGATATTGAGATCAGTTGAAGAGGCTCCAATTCCAGTTCATCCAAAGGCTGATGGTTCAGTGGGGTTGAGTTCAGTCAGGGCTCTGTGCGGGGCACTCGAGTTCTTTCACTCCAAAACACTCTGGCTTTGTGGATCTCCCATAAGCATGGATAAGGATAATGGCTTATTCCTGGTGAAGATAAATCTGAAACACCGAGTCAAGTACAAGTCTGTACAAGTCTGTGCTTATAATTTTGTGATAAAAGACCTACATAGGGGTGTGATTGTCAGGGGTGCACTTACTTTTTCCCAGACAGTGTATATTGCATTATTTTTCTACCTTCTTTACATTGTAAAAACAGGAAATGAAAAAGAATGTAGTGAAGTGATTTTGACAGTACTGTAACAGGTGACATGTTTATTGATTTTTCAATAAAATAAAGTAACCTAAAGCTAATAAGGTAATCTAGGTTAACAGATCCCAACATCCACCCCTGATCTACACTCTCATTAGAAAAAAAGAAAGCATATACCTTCTTCAGCTAAGGATGGGAGAATGAGTTTAGATGAAGAATATAAACAATAGAATAACTAGATAGCTGAACTCTAAATAAGGTGCTCCTATACTTTAATCTTATGGTTTATAATAGGGATGGTGTAAATTAACTTCATGTGTAGTTTAGGGAACAGAAACGCACCCACAAAGAGATAATGCTGCAGTATACAATACTCATAAATGTTCATCTATACTAAAATACTTACAAAGCTTAGTCTGGGTCATGTGACATCTCAGATTCATCTCTTTCTTCCTGGTTCATTTCATTCATTCATTAATCTGTCATTTCTCCTCAACTCTCTGTCCTACATTTTTCCTTCACTCTGGTTATCTGTTTTCTTTTTTCCCCCTGTGACCATAGAAACTCAATCACTCATCCTCACCGAGTGCGAACCAGATATCACACCATCGATACGCCTTTCCAGGACCACAGGTACATTTGAGCTGAGATTCACGCTCACAGGATGGATAGCGACATCTTCCTATTTTCTTTCCACCTCTCTTACTTGCTCTTAGATGATTGACAGTTGGTCAACAGGAAGTGCCTCTGAGTTGGTTTTACTGGGCAAGAAAGTTCCTGGTTTTAAGTATCGAAGGGAAACATCTCTGCATTTGAAAGGACAACAAGCGTCAGGCTCCTAATGTATAAACAATTCTAAGCAAACCTAGCAAATAATTTGCGCCTAGCATATGGGACTCTGTGCTGCATGCCGATGTGTGAATAGTTTAGACGGCACCACCTGCAGGATAATAAAAGTGTTGCAATATTTTACCATCTCAAATTCAAACATTTATACAGTGGAACCTTGGATTGTGAGTAACTTGGTCTGTGAGCAGTTTGCAAGAATTTTTTTCCAAAAATTTAACTTGATAAATGAGCGAGGTCTTTGTGCTTTGTCTGCCGAGCGGCTCGTGATCACAACTGAGCCAATGGTTCTTCTCTCGCGCGCACTGCGAGATTATGGGGAATCGTCTTCCATGCTCAGTCTCAGTGTGCATGCGTCACTCGTAAAGTCAACATCCGTGCACGCATGGACTGTTTACTATGACGTTGTGATGTGTGCGCGCATGTAAAGCATTTTTTTTTTGTGTACAAGTGTAGAGAATGTTCTTTAGTAACTGTACCGTAACAACGGCCACCAGTAAGGAAAAGATTGAAAAGGCTGTAGCAGTGTGGGAGATGAAATGATAATGCAACCTCGCATTTCCGCGCAATCCTCAAAAGCAGGCAAAAGCAAGTGTTATTAGATACGTTCCTTGTTAAAGAAGTTTGCAGACAGAGAAGTGATTCCGTTAGTGTGTCTGTGTGTTTATGTGCGCGTGCATGTGTGTGTGAAAGTCATCCTACACAGTAGCCCCCTTCCCCCACCTCTCCTCTCCCTGGTCTCAATCACTACCGATATGATTATTTTTAAAGGTAAAGGGCAGGTTATTTTGTTTTACTTTATATTTTGTATTAATAATTTTTATCTGAATATTTTTGGGTTGTGAAATGAATCATCTGAGGCTCCATTATTTCTTATGCGGAAATTCACTTTGATATATGAGCGCTTTGGATTACAAGCATGCTTCCAGAACAAATTATGCTCACAATCTAAGGTTGAACTGTATATTAAAATTACTTGGATTGAGACACACACACAAAAAAATCATGATATATGAAACATGATACATGACGGAATACAATTTTTCCCATCCCTACTATCAAATGCCTTAAAATGATCAGCATAGTCTCTTTCTTGAGATGAAGTGCCATGCAACCTACATTTACGAAATAAAAAAAATGAATTCTTAATTTCTATTCTTAAATTCCATCCTCTATCCTATATTTAAATAAGTAGCTAACTAGTTATTTAACTACATAAATTACATAATTAGTGCATAATTAGGGAAAGCTAATGCTGTCTGGTCTCTGTGTATGTGTGTATGTGTTTGTGTGTTTGTCTACATGACCCTTGCAGTCTCACGCACCCTATCTATCATGAAGATGCTCTAAAGCTGTTGCGCTCAGCTAAGACGGCCAGAAGCTACTCGCGCAGGGCTTATGGTAGTTTGGAGAGGTAGCTAAACCATGGTAGTTGCGTGTGTTTGTGTTTCTGATTAGTCGTGGCGATTAGGCTAGCTTCTGTTGGTCTGTTTGGAGAGTTTACACTTGGGGTTATCCATTTTACTGGGTGAGGAAAATGACCATGCCTTATACTTGCCAAAACATCCGGCAAGTTCAATTTTATTTTTTTTATTCAACCTGATTAAAATTCTTGAAACAAAGTAACATGTTGTGGAACATGTGTTCATTCACATAAACCCGCGCTACTGTCAGAGCCGCTGTTACAGACAATTAATCAACACCTCTGACCGAATTCAACAGCACTGTTGGATAAACCATAAACCTCGCCACCAGCAACAGCAAATTTGGTCATCAAAGATCATCACAATCTCTTATACTCTAATTAGTTAATTAACAACACTGATCTTTCAGAGATGTTTAACACTTTCTTACTGATCTTTGAGTCATGGGTCCTTCGGGACTTTTAAACATATACAATTCACCATGGCTTTATTTTCTCACTCAGTAACACTAATTGAGTTGTAACTGTTGTTGTTGTCCCTGTCTCAAACCTGCACTTAATCCTCCTGACTGCCGACTCCTGCACCAGAGTTGGTTAGATTAGACGATCTGTTTAGTGCCACCCTTAGTGCCTTCAGCGTCACTGTGTTGGTTCTAAATTACTCAGGATTTTGTGTTGCTTTCACTTCGAGAAATAAAACCTTGGATTTGCTGAGATTTCCTGCTAACGCCCAACAGGAATTAGTTGTTGTCCAAGCGTTGTGGTGACAATTTGGCATTGGGTAGTTTCTGAAAATTATGAAGAGTTTGTTGTCAGAAATGGTGTCAGAACAATGTTGACTACATGACGAAGCATAACATTGAACGAATGCCTCTAACACAGTGATGCAAAAACGACTTCAAAACAATTTTAAACGCGATGGCCTGAACAAGACTCGAACTCCGGTCACTGCGGCGAGATCACGAGATCACTGTGTGCTTGTTACTGGACCACCAGGGGGCGTGCTGTTGATGCTACTAAATGAGCATATATAACAGCTAGCGCAGCCACAACAACAGCAATTTTCCAAAATATAAAATTTGAAAGCAGCCAAAAGGGTAAAAAATAAAACCCCACTTAACCTCTGAGATCTGTTCTATGCCCAGTTTTTTTTTTTTTATTATTTTTTTGGGTTTTTTCCAATTTTCTCCCTTAATTTAGTCATGGCCAATTCCTCCCCGTTACTAGGGGGCTCCCACATTAAGGCTACCACTACCACTTAGCCGGGAGGGCCGAAGACTATCACGTGTTTCCTCTGAACCGCGCGACGTCAGCCGACCGCATCTTTTCGAACTGCTTGCTCACGCACCATTAGGGGCGGAGTAACACACTCGGAGGAAAGC
>JAQMYL010000023.1:33548062-33560006 GCA_030014365.1 Clarias pachynema | reverse complement strand
GTATCGGCCGATACCCTGAGCCCAAGTATCGGAATCGGTATCGGGAGGGGAAAAATGGTATCGGAACATCTCTAGTCATATAATGATATTTTTGTTTGTTAATAACCAAGATGAAGCCCTCAATAATGTAAGCAGTGTGAAAGCAGTTACATTATGTTCCCCAGTAATGAGATGTTTCCAATGATCAAACTTTGGGCATAAAAAGTTGAGTTGTTTACATGGAGCGGTGCAGCTGGAGAGTTCAGGGGCCGACAAAGCCGAGATACGGCACTAGCAGAGTGGTAGACAGTTAGCAGGTGAGCAGTAATGTCAATACATAAACGTCAGTGTTGTGCCCAGCAATAATACTAACAATAATAACTGCAAATAATCCTGACACTAAAGCTAATCCTTGTACTAATACTAAATATAACACTGGTGCTGATAGCATAGGTGCTAAACTTACAGTAAGATCACTGATGTTGTTGGTAAAAGTGGAAGCGCTAGCGGTGATATCGCCTTAATACTTACAACCATGCTAAATAATGATTAATGCTGAGATTGCACAAGAATGGCTGACAAAATGTGTGCTTTGGACAGAGCAAAATAATTTAGAATACGCTACAGTAAATGTAACTTACTGAGGAGCAGGTCATGTGACTCTCAGATAGATGATCTTACCTCAGTGTCTCCAGGTTACAGTTAGGATTCTCCAGTCCAGGACAGAGACGCTTCACTCCTGAGTCTCCAAATTCATTCCGAGACAAATCCAGTTCTCTCAGGTGTGAGGGGTTTGAGCTCAGAACTGAAGTCAGAGATGCACAGCCTTCATCTGTGATATCACAACCATACAACCTGCAGAGAGACAATGACACACTCTTCAATGTTTTGTGTCATTCACAAAGATTATTGCACTATTATGTCTGAAACATACTGGGGAGTTTATTTTGCTGATTTTTATTATGTTCACAGCATTTAGCAGACTCCCTTATCTAGAATGATTTAGAGAAGTGTTTGTGTGGATGTCAGTCCATGCAAGTAAGCTGTACTGGGTGATTAAAATAAGCACTGAGGTCCACAGAAAACCAGGTTTCTTTCAGATATTTTTAGTCTTGTTTGGGTATGTGGACAACAGTGTTGGGGGATGTTACTTTTTAAAGTACATAATTACATTACAAAATTACTGGCTTTGAAAAGTAATCAGTTACAGTACAGCGTTACTTTCTGATAAAAGTAACTAGTTCGAGTACTTTTCCATTGCAGAAAATGAAAACTCCTTTGTGATTCCTCATGCATGTTGTTTTAGTCAAGACCTTTATAATTATTCTACCATCATCACTCAGTGAAGTCTGGCCCACAATCTGAAGTTTGGCCATAATTAGATAAACTACTAATACCCCTATCTCACCTACGCGGTTTCGCGCGGTGGCCGTAAGTAAAGTTCACCATGATTCACCGCGAGTTTTGCCGCTGTGATTAGGTTTCCATCTTTCCGTGTGTCGTTCCTCGCATAGTCAAACTGCATAGGTGAGATAGGGGTATACCAGCAGGAATACCAGAGGGGGAAGGGGTTATCGGGGGTGGGGTTTGTAGGATGACTTTCACAGACACACACTAAGGGATTAGGAATCACTGCTGTCTGGCTCACGGATTACATAAATTGTCTAAATAACGGATTACATTTTTGAAATAGAAACTAAATAACTGAGTACTTAAATGGTGGACCTAACGCGTTAGATTACAAAGTAACGTGTTACACCCAACACTGGTGGACAATTAAACACAACTTTGCATAAAGACTGATAAATTAGGACCTGTGTGTGTGCATTTGTGTGTGTCATTGCATGCATGAGCAAATTAGCTGTTCATCAAAAACAGATGTGGAAATACAAAGACAATTAACATTTCAGCAACCTTTGTAATGACAAAATACATTTTTGGTTGGTTTGACTTGAATAAACATTTACACAAAACTTTACTAAAATATTATTATTTAAGGCTAATTTTGTGTATACTGAATGTGTGTGAGTAAAATTCAATTTGATCTATTTTACAAAAACAATTTGGTATAAAGTTTCTACAAGCATGGCAAAGCTATGATCGATCATGTGAGTGTTCAAAGTGATGCAGGCTCTACCATCAAACAATGAAGTCTGTGCTGCAATGCCTTTGGAAAACTAATCTTTGATCTCTTTATACTACTACAAAAACTGTAAAAAGAACATGATATAAGCATAACTGAGATGACTCGGAAATTATCCTCCACCTTATAATATTTGATGCTAAACTTGAAATCTTTGCTTCAGTCTCACTATTAGAGAATTTGTGTTACTGAGAAGCAGGTCATGTGACTCTCAAAGAGATGATCTTACCTCAGTGTCTCCAGGTTACAGTTAGGATTCTCCAGTCCAGGACAGAGACACTTCACTCCTGAGTCTCCAAATTTATTCCTAGACAGATCCAGTTCTCTCAGGTGTGAGGGGTTTGAGCTCAGAGCTGAAGTCAGAGCACCACAGCCTTCATCTGAGATATCACAACCACACAACCTGCAGAGAGACAATGACACACTCTTCACTCTCTAAGGTCAGGAGACACACATGAGTTCAGCAGGAACTTTTTCATTTCAAATTTCGTATTGGAAAATGCTTTTTCCAACAGGAAATAATATAAATGCAGATAATTCGCATTTAACACCCAAAATATTACCAATATTACCAATTTCCAACACTATAATCATATTTTTACATTTAGAAATGTAAATTAAGTAAAATGTAAATGTAGCAAAATATAAAATAAATAGACATTAAACCTCACATAACCTTCATTTATGATTGACGTGTATAATATTTACATTACTTTTTCAGATAGACGATTCATCAATCACTCCATATTTTTTATGAACATACAGTAAGATGGGAGTAAGCTAGTGAATTATAAACTGTCTGTCTGAATTCTTTGAAAAAATCAGTATGTCTGTCTGAGAAAAAAAACTCATGACACATTAAGTTTTATGTCATTCACTAAGTTTCATTAAGTTTAAGTTTTATGTCATTCACAATCTAAAATTATGTAGCAAATGCTAAATGTGTCTTACTGAGGAGCTGGTCATGTGACCCTCAGAGAGATGATCTTACCTCAGTGTCTCCAGTTTACAGTGAGGATTCTCCAGTACAGCAGAGAGACACTTCATTCCTGAGTCTCTGAGTTTATTCCAAGTCAGATCCAGTTCTCTCAGGTGTGAGGGGTTTGATATCAGAGCTGAACTCAGAGCAGCACAGCCTTCATCTGAGATATCACATCTATATAACCTTCAGAGAGACAATGACACACTCTTCACTCTCAGTTTATATAATTAACATTGATTACTGGAATTTAATATATAAAATATACTGTGGAAATAAACTGCTTTTTTAAAATTACATTTAGCATACTTTCAAATGGGAACGGAAACTCAGTTTAATGGACACTGAGAAACTGTACATGTCAGTGTGGACATTTGAATAAATTAACTTGTCAAATCCAGTGAACAGCATTTTTAATGCCTTCCCCAGTAATATTAATTGATTTTTAGAGTGGGTTGTGAAATTAAATATAAAAAAAAAATTTCGGAAAAATGCGATTTCTAAATCGAATGATTTTTCTAGAATTTTCATTACTGTACAAACCCTGTCATGTTGTCGAGACACCAACATTTTGTCTAGATACAGCTACCAAAGTATGAATGTTTATCCCATCCCAATGTTTATCCCATCAGTTTGTCCCTGATGAGCATTCTAGGAGCAACGGTGGCAAGGAAAGACTCCCTGATGTGTGTGTGTGTGTGTGTGTGTGTGTGTGTGTGTGTCATTACATTCAGATAGGCTGTGCCAAAAGCCCACTTTGCCCATTGCAGTTGATCATTCTAAACACATTATTATAACAAAAATCAACCTTTCATAACTTTACTGAAAGCTTGATAAATCAAGTCCATGGTGAAATAACAACCACCAAGTCAGAGAGGGCAGGGGTAGCACAGTAGGCAAGGAATTAGACTACTGATCAGAAGATCCCAGGTTCAATCTCCAGCACCAGCAAGCTGCCATTGTTCGGCCCTTGAGCAAAGCCTTTAACCCTTACTCATAAGTCATATGGGATAAAATGTAAATAGTTCTGGATAACGTTATCTGAAACATGCGATAAATGTAAAAGAGCAATATTACTGTCTTAAACAGGCTTTGTGAAAGAGGTTAATGTTCATGCTGCAATCATCCCTGATCTCCTTATACCTAATACATAAACACTGTGATCAGACTAGGAAAAACATTAATGTGGACTAAAATGAAATGTTATTCATCTTCAGGATATTTGAAGCTGATCCTAAAACTTCTGCTTCAGACTCTCAGAGTGATGATCTTACTTCAGTGTCATCAGTTTACAGTGAGGATTCTTCAATACATCCTTGAGTACATTCATTCCTGAGTCTCTGAGGTTATTCCAAGTCAGATCCAGTTCTCTCAGGTGTGATGGGTTTGATCTCAGAGCTGAAGTCAGGGCAGCACATCCTTCCACTGAGATATCACAGTCATACAACCTGCAGAGAGACAATGACACACTCTTCACTCTCTCATTTCGGGACACACAGATCAGTTCAGCAGGAACTTTTTTTTTTAAATAAAAGAGTCACTGCAGTCTTTAATCGCTATGACATAGATCATCCTTATTCATGATTTATACAGTGCCGTGAAAAAGTATTTCACTGATATTTTTTGCATATTTTTCACAATTAAATGGATGAGATTATCAATGAAATATTAAACAAAGATAATTCAATTTTTAAAATTATGATTTAATTTATTAAGGGAAAAAAGCTACAAAATTAATTTGCTTGCTACATCATACTGAATTGTGACTTTTTGGGAAGCTGAGTTAAATTTTACTTTTTACACTCAGGTCTGATTACTGTCAAACCTGTTGAATCGAGAAATACCTTAAATAGAACCTTTATGACGAAGTGAAGAGCACTAAAAGATCTAAACAAGCAACAGGATCTGAAAAAATTCAAGAACAGATGAGAAACAAATTAATTGACATGTATCAGTCAGGAAAGGAACACAAAGCCATTTCTAGGGCTTTGGGACTACAGTGAACCACGGGATGGAGAAAACGTGTAACAGTAGTGAACATTCCCCTGCAGGCCTTACTTGCCTCAGTGAAGGTCATTTCTCAGGATTTAACAATAAGAAAGAGACTGGGCAAAAATGAGGAGAGTTCTAAGGGGAAAGCCACTGCTGACCAAAAAAAGAGCCCAGCTTCGTCTCACATTTGGCAAAAAATATCTTGATTATTTGGTCAAATATTCTGTGGACCGATAAGGCAACAGTTGAACTTGTTGGAAGGTGTGCATAGTTTTTACATCTGGCGTAAAACTAACACAGCATTTCAAAAAAGGACATCAGACCAACAAGGAAACAGCCCTTTTTTGTCTTCAGGACCTGGACAACTTTGTCTTCAGGACCTGGACAACTTCCCATAATTGATGAAATCATGAATTCTGCTTCCTACCAAAAAATCCTGAAGGAAAATATGTGCCCATCAGTTTGTGACCTCAAGCTTAAGCGCACTTGTGTTATGCAGCAGGACAATGATCCAAAACACACCAGCAAGTCCACTTCTCACTCAACTTCTAACCCGATTTATTCAGGTTCGCGGGGGACCTGGAGCCTTTCCCAGGAGACTTAGGGCACGAGGCGGGGTACACCCCGGACAGGGTGCCAATCCATCGCAGGGCACACACACACACACACTCACTCTCTACGGGCAATTTGGGAACGCCAATTAGCCTAATCTGCATGTCTTTGGACTGTGGGAGGAAACCTGAGTACCCGGAGGAAACCCACCAAGCACGGGGAGAACAAACTCCATGCACACAGAGACGACAATCGAGCCTGGGATTGAGATGCTGTGGCATGACCTTAAACAGTTTAAACCCTAAAATGTGGCTGAATTAAAACAATTCTGCAAAAAAAGTGGGTAAATTAAATCATCATTTAAAAACTGCATTTTGTACTTTTTAATATTAAAATTTGTTTGATGATCTCTGAATCATTTAAATGTGACAAATATGCAAAAAAATAAATAAATAAACAGGAAGGGGCAAATACTTTTTCATGGCACTGTATGAAAGCAATAAATAAATTATAGATTCTATTGTGTGTGTGTGTGTGTGTGTGTGTGTGTGTGTGTGTGTGTGTGTCAGTCTATGTATAATTACTCCAGCATGTTGAATTTCACTTATACTGTACCACTTCAGTGCTGTTAATTCAGTGGTGAAAATATTATCTAATCCCCATAAAGGTATTCAGTTTAGCTTTTTAAATTAATATCTATTGGTGTGGGTGTTTGTTTACATTGAGAAAGTAGCTTATTAGTATCTTATTTTAAAGTACACTATTGAATCCATCACATAACTGTTCATAACAAGCTTTTATTCAACATCTTGATTTTACTTATGGTGTAGGTTAAACTTTAGGCAGATATCGAAGTACTGCAAAAGTTTCATTAAATTCTGTCCAACCAGTTTTGCATGATGCTAAGATTAGTTGAGGGACAAAAACTCTATATGTTAACGGCATATTATCTGACAGAGACATTTTAAAAATACAGAAACCCTTTGTACAACAAAAGCAGTGGCAATTACACTGGCTGTAGTAAAAACACATCATAAAAATATGGTCAACAGACTCTGGGTAGTCCATCTGTCCCCAGCGAGGGACTTATCTCTCAGGTTGAGTTACCCTCTAAGCCTAATCACCTGGCAAAGGTTTTTTGGACGTATTTATAGATTTTTAGTGATATTACGACTCAAAACTCTGTCCTGCAGTATGACATTAAAGTCATGGTTAACATCCCATTCAACTACATCCTTATATTACAAGTGGGGTAACCAGAATTGACCTTTGCTTATAGACAAATAACATATAACTTTAACTAACTACATTAACAAATAAATAATTGAAAATACAACACAGAAGACACTCATTTCCACTCAAAGTGTACAAAGTGTACTTTTCACCTCATAATGAAAAATGATCTCTGATTATTATGATGCTATTACTAAAACTGTCATGAAATATCACTTTAGGATCAAGTCCAATAAAAGAGAAATTCATTTGCATCAAATATATGTAGAAAACAGAACTAATATTGTGGTCTGATCATTATAAATCAGATTAATCAGTCTGCATTGGAACTCCAGGACAATGCATCTTTTTGAGGAACACTCAAAAATCCTATTATCTAAGAGAGAGAGTGAGTGTGTTTAAAGTGATGATCTCTGTACCATTAAATGATAATGTTTGAGCTGTGATGCTTTTGGGGAACTCAACCTTGAACCTTTCCCTGCTCAAATCAAAACAGGGAAAGAACATGATATATGTGTAACTGAGATGACTTGGAAATTATCCTCCTCCTTATAATATTTGATGCTAAACTTAAAATCTCTGATTCAGTCTCACTATTAGAGGATGTGTCTTACTGAGGAGTAGGTCATGTGATTGCTAGAGAGATGATCTTACTTCAGTGTCTCCAGTTTACAGTGAGGATTCTCCAGTCCAGCAGAAAGACACTTCACTGCTGAGACTCCGAGTTTATTCCCAGACAGATCCAGTTCTCTCAGATTGGAGAATTCAGAGCTGAGCACTGAGGCCAAAGCTGTGCAACCTTTCTCAGTCAGATAACACTCCTTAAAGCTAAAGGAAAGACCACAATGCATGATGCAATAATAGTATACACTATCAAACAGGTTATTTTTTAAATTAGAAATGTACAAACATGCACGTGTGTGGGTGTAAAGCATCTTTTTTTGTGTATGTGTACGTGTGTGTGTGTGAGAGAGAGAGAAAGTCGTCCTTTTTACGTGCACGTATACTGTTTATTATAACACGTGTGTACGCATGTAAAGCAAAAGCAAGTCTCCTTGCACTGATTTCGCTAGTGTGTGTGTGCGCATCTTTAGACACTCTGCCCCTTCCCTCCACCTCTCACCTTCACACACACAAACACACACACGCTCTAACGGAAACACTGTTCTGTCACGATTCTTTTCAAAGGTAAAGTGCAGGTTAATTTGATTTATTTTTACTTTACACTTGAGGGTCATTAGAGAATTTTCTTGTTAAGTTTCCTGATGAAGCAGTGTTTCCGTTTGTGTGTGTGAAAGTCATCCCACACAGTAGTACGTCCTCCTTTTAAATAAGAGAGGAGTTAGAGTTACTGTGTAAGACGAGAGGAGGGAGGGAGTCATTCCTCTTCTCGCCATACTTTAGCTTCACACATGCACACACACATACACAGCATGTGCACAAACACATATACATACACAGCGCATGTGCGCACAAACACACTAAGGGAAACACTTATCTGTCTGGATTTATTTTTACTTTTTTCAAAGGTAAAGTTAAGGTTAATTTGTTTAGAAGTTCTTTTTACTTTATATTTTGTATTAATTATCTTTATATATTTATTTTTTGGGTTGTAGAATGAACAAGCTGAGTTTCTATTATTTCTTAAGGGGAAATTAACTTTGATATATACCTGTTTTGATATACGAGCACACTTCCAGAACTGACTGTGCTCGCAATCCAAGGTTCCACTGTACATGTTTTTTGTTACCTAGGTTGGACTAATAAAAAGGCTTACTGGCTGGATGTTCTACTAGGTGCATACAGTAAATGTGACCCTTCATATCAAGTCAGATATTAAGTTACACAGGTTAGTTTTGCTCAACTTGGTATCACAATGGAGCTTACTGAACTAGAAATCTGTAAATATGCATAACTCAGATAAAAATACTTAATATCTGATTTGATGTGATTGGTCACAAATAAGCTTGAGTTAGTCCAAGATGAAGCAGCCAGTGTCATTAATAGAACCAGAAGGTATGACCATATCAGCCCTGACTTATCCACACTGCACTGGTTTTCAGTTAAATCGTGCATTACAATACTACTACTGACTATTAAGCACAAAATGGTCCTATGCCACATAACCAAAAAAAAAACTGTTATTTTATGATCTTTAATGCCTAATTTAATGAAAGGATGCATGCTACAGTACTTGTTGGTAACTCATATAATGGAGACTAGAGCACTCCCAGAGTTTTTTTTTAGTCTTGCAGACACAGAACATTGGAACAGCTTTCTAATTAGTGTCTATGACTCAGATACAGTCTTAGAGATTAAATCTGAACAGAGCAGATCTCTGGGACACAGAAATGTATTTTTTTTTTTTTTTGATTGATTGGAATGTTTAGATCCTGTCTTCATCTGGTTTTAAATGACAACTTTATGGTTAAGGCATGTCCCCTTTTAATCTTCCATGATGCCAAATAGTTTGTTTCATATTTGTGATTTATTTGCACAGTGAAAACTGTGCTTGTGTTTATGTATTTTGTAAGGGGTTGCATGCAAGTACCCCTTACAAAGTATGTATAGTGTAACAGTGTGACAGCACATGACTTACTTAGCTTTTCTGGATGCTGCAACCACAGGCAGGAGCTTCGGAAGAACCTCATCTGATGTCCAGCATTTCTCCCATCTGTAGATATACTTATTAAGGACAAACACATCCTGATCCTGCACTGAGTTCAGTAATATAAATACCAGAGCTGACCAGTGAGAAAGTGAAGGTTTCATCCATCGTAATCTTCGGGTGTGCAAGTAGCGCTGGATTTTCTCAACAAGAGAATGATCTTCCAGTTCATTCAGACAGTGGAACAGATTAATGGATTTCTCTGTTAAGGGATTCTCCCTGATCTTCTTCTTAATGTATTGAATAGTTTCCTTTTTGTTATTAGAGCTACTTCTTTTTTGTGTCACTATGGTTGGTAAGAGGATCTGATTGGACTCTTGTGAAAGACCCAGAAGAAAGCGAAGGAAAAGGTCCAAGTGTCCATTTTCACTGTGTAAAGCCTGATCTACAGCACTCTTGTGTACATCTGAAATTGTGATTAGACTAAGCTTGATCATCATTTTAGAAAACAGACTCTGCTGAAGAACATTTATCTTTTCGTTCATGAAGGTCAGGTGCACATACAGAGCTGCAAGGTGCTCCTGAATGCTCAGATGAGCAAAGCAGTACACTTTACTCTGGTGAAGCCCAAATTCCTCTCTGAAGATCTGTGTACACACACCTGAATACACTGTTGCTTCTGTCACATCAATGCCACACTCCATCAGGTCTTCTTCATAGAAGATCAGGTTTCCTTTCATCAGCTGCTGAAAAGCCAGTTTCCCCAGTTTCAGAACCATTTCTTCATCTGTCTCTGTGCTCTTTGGGTACTTTTTCTTTATGATGTTTGTCTGAATGATGAGGAAGTTTGTGTACATTTGAGTCAGAGTCTTGGGGATCTCTCCACTCTCTGCTTCACCCAACGTTCTCTCTAGAACAGTGGCTGAAATCCAGCAGAAGACTGGGATGTGGCACATGATATAGAGGCTTCTTAATGACTTCAGGTGTGTGATGATTCTGTTGCTCAGGCTCTGATCACTGATCCTCTTCCTGAAATATTCCTCCTTCTGTGGGTCATTGAACCCTCGTACCTCTGTGACTCGATCGACACACTCAGAGGGGATTTGATCAGCTGCTGCTGGTCTGGAGGTGATCCAGATGAGAGCAGAGGGAAGCAGATTCCCTTTGATCAGGTTTATCAGCAGCACAGGCACTGATGTTGATTCAGTTACATCACACAATCTCTCAGTGTTCTGAAAATCTAGAGGGAAACGACACTCATCCAATCCATCAAAAATGAACAGAACTTTGTCCAAGCTGGAAATGTCAGTTTCTTTTATCTCTTTTAAATAGAATCGAAAGAGCTCCATCAGACTCAGTTTTTGATCCTTCATCAAATTGAGCTCTCTGAAAGGAAGTGGAAATATGAGATGAACATCCTGATTTGTTGTCCCTTCAGCCCAGTCAAGAATGAATTTCTGCACAGAGACTGTTTTTCCAATGCCAGCGACTCCCTTTGTCAGAACGCATCTGATAGGTTTGTCTTCTTCAGATAAGAGCTTAAAGATCTCACTGTAATTGACTGGAGTTTCCTCTGTTGCTGCTCTTCTGGATGCTGCCTCGATCTGTCTCACCTCATGTTCATTATTGACTTTTCCACCATGTCCTTCTGTGATGTAGAGCTCTGTGTGGATCTCATTAAGAAGTATAGGGTTTTCCTGGTTTGTCATCACATCATTTATGTGCTGAAACTTCTTTATCAGATTTAATTTGTATTCGTCCTGGAGAGAAGGCTCAGTGGTTGCTGACTTACACCTGTAAAAGGGTAATAGACATGTAACAAAAAATTCAATCGGTCAAACTAATTTACATACAACATAGATTAAATCTACAGAAAATGGTGTGGGTTTGTGTTTCAATTTCAATATACAAATATATTATTTGTTTGGATATATTTCATGGCTGTAGTGTTAATTTTATTGGACAAATGAAATAATGTGATAGCAAAAGACAAACTAATGTTAATCATTTATTTATTCTCCATGGACAGGGTATTGCAGGGCACATACACTATAGACGATTTAGAAACACCAGTTAGCCTAATCTGCATGTCTTTTGACTGTTGGAGGAAACCGGATTAACCAGAGGAAACCACAAAGCACAGGGAGAACATGCAAATACTGACCTGAGGTGGGAATCGAACCCTCGACTCCAGAGGTGGGAGGCCACAGTACTGCCCACCTAACGTTAATCACTCATGAGCTAATCACTGATGCTAAAGACACTTTACAAACGGAAATTCTAAAACTATTAGTAATTTCCATATTTATTAAAGTCATTCTGTTGTCATGCCATGGGCTGAGATTGGTTAGTAATACCACGCTGCAGTTGACACGACTCAAGGTAGGGCTGGACGATATGGCAAAAATTTATATCACGATATATTTCTTAATTTTGGTCGATACGATATAATTCCGAT
>JAQMYL010000023.1:33408546-33418586 GCA_030014365.1 Clarias pachynema | reverse complement strand
GTTTACAGTATGCCAGGTGATTTGTGATGCACCTATTATTATTATTATTATTATTATTATTATTATTATTATTATTATTATTATTATTAAGCAGATGTAAAGAGAATGCTCATATTTTATTAATCGTGTACAGTAATATTCGAGAGCAGTGATGTTTTTAGAACAATAAGGATTTTTTTTAGGATTAAATAAACTCTGGATTAAATAAAATGTGTTTTCGTTATAAGCAACAAATAATTTATTTGTAAAACAGCTTTCAGAAACAACAATGATTTGACAAATATCATTGTTCTTTGCTGAAATATATGAATAAAGAATGAAGATGAAGGCTTCTGAATAAAGCGAGAGTATTTTATGTTAAACTGTTAATCCTTTTTATATAATTGTCGCTGTTGTTGTTAGTCTTTCGGCTGTTCCCATCGAGTGGTCACCACAGCGGACCATCAGTGCGCGTTCTGATCATGCGACTAGGGGGTGTGCGTGCGGTCTTATCATGCGACGGGGGGGCGACATGGTGCGCGCGTTCAGATTTTGCGACGGGGGGGGCGCGTGCGGACTTTTCCGCTACCGCAGAACATTTTATCACCTTGTTATAAAACTCTTGCCCCCCCCCGTAGAACCGGCCCTGAGGTGAGCGCCGTTTGAGGGAATTCCCCCCATCGTGCCGTTGAAAAGGGAAAGTAAAATCATGAAAAATCAATGTTTTCGAATACCATAATTAAAGACACTTTCGAGACGTCTACAAAAAAATTCCACAAATTGAATTAAATAAATAGACACAACACTGGCGCAGTTGTTCATTCGCACTGGTTTAACAAATCAGAGAAACACTGTGATTTTAACTTAGACTGAGTGTTTATCATGGAGCTGTTGACGTTTGTGGTGCTGTTCATGTCCGTGCTTATTTGCGTGTGTGAATCCTGCAATTTGACACACTCTATAATCAAAGATAAAAACGAAAAGTGCAATAAACTGCTTCAGAAGATGGTAAGATCAACTATCTTATTAAAGTCATTAAAAAAATAAGAAGAATAAATATAATGTGTGTGTGTGTGTGTGTGTGTGTCTACAGGGTGGTCGGATGCCACAGGAGTGTTTACAGGAAAAAAACATCTCCTTTCCAAAGGACGTGTTCATTAAAGCTCAGGTATGTGGTGAATTTGTAATTGTAAAAAATCTGCGAAAACTAGGTGTAAGCAACTTGCATTGTGTGAAAGTATTTAAAATGTTAAGTGTTAATGTTAAGTATGAGGTCAAAAGTTGTTTTCCGATAATGCCCTGCTTACGTGTCTGCTTGAGGTTGCTTTAACTCAGTTGAAAAGGCCGTGGCATGATAAAAACATTTGACGTTTGATGATTTCTTCCCAGGAATTTTAATTAGCTTCTGTACACGTTATTATTTGTGCACCACTGCTTTCAAGTGGTTTGGGGAGGGGGAAAAAATAAACACCATCTTAGCAGTAACATTAAAACAATCGCTGTTTCATTTGTGTAGAATGAAGACATGTTAATGGTGGCTCTAGAAACTCTGAAAGGAGTTAACAAAATCTTCAAGAACGACCAAACATCCGTCACCTGGAAAAAGAATGACCTGAAGCTTTTCACGAATATCGTACATACACAAGTGGATAGGATGCTGCTTTGCGTGAGTCGGAGATTTCATAGACTGGTTTTACAGTGGAAGTGCATAAGAATGTGTCTGTACGCTTAGTGAACACACGTTTAAATCCTAATCTCTGTTAATGATTTTCAGGTAGGGAACGAGACAGTGATGGACAAACCTGCGGACAGCAGCATTGCTACACTAAGGTCCTATTTTGAAAAACTGGAGAAGCGGCTGAAAGATAAGGTCAGTACACAGAGAAGAAACCACGGTCTCACTCATACACTCAGACCTTTTGATCTTATGTGGATTATTTAATTCTGCTGTTTAACTTGTGAACGTGTTTTCGTTCTACAGGAGTTCAGCTTGTGCAGCTGGGAGATGGTCAGAACCGAACTTCAGGATGGTCTCAAAAAGTTTCAAACTTTTCTAGAGATCAAGAAGCAACAGTGTTCTTCAGAACTTCCGAAACCAGTTTCCAGAGCTTGCTTTTAAAGACTGAAGAGATTGTTTGCATATTTGTTGACTTTCATGTAAGAACAAAAATCATGTGCAGTGCATATATTTTTGCTTTCCATTTATTATAACATTAAGCAGTATTTATTTATCTATTTATTTATTTATTTATTTATTTATTTATTTATTATTGTTTTTGTTTGTTTGTTTATTTGTTGATATATCTATTTAATTATGTATTTGCCGCTCTGGCCCTTATGCTCTTATATATTTGCACATTTTCATGTAAAAAAAATATTAAATCAATAATTACCTAATGAAAAATATTTAACTGTTTAACTTGCACTTCCTTCTTTTGCACTAGACACCCCTATTATCCACCACACATCAATTTTTTTGAAAAAAGAAATTGAAGAATTAAAAGGTGGAGTTGCTCATAGAAATAATTTGGATATGCTCATAAATGAAAGAAATGTTGATAAACAATATCCGCTGATAAAACAATGTTAACAGATCATTTCGTCATCTGTGTAGCCTAGTCGAAATGATCACGTCACCTCGGGGATGTACTTTCACTTTCACACTGAAACTCGAAAGTAGAGGGGCGTGTCTAAAACGAACTGTTTCCCGTTTGCATTCTCTCTCTCTCTCTCTCTCTCTCTCTGCTCAACATCTGCTCAGGGGATGTTTCTGTGCTGTCATCCTCTGAACACACCCTGACATTTCTATTTCATTTTTGCACGTTGCAGATTTATGGACATTGCATATACACATTCATGCATATTTGCACACTCCCTGGACATTTCTATTTAAATTCTATTTCAATTCAGTTCTCTTTTTCACTGTACATAGTGTAAATCTACAATATCTACGACTAAAGTGTTTTAGATGTGGTAGTACTGTAATTTGCCAATAGCTGTTGTATTTTTTGTTAGTCAGTGTGTTACGACGGTTCTGTCTTTCTTATTATTCCTTCTTCTTCTCTCTGTTGTGTAAAAAAAAAAAAAAAGTTATAGGCCCAGAACTTCGCTAAGATAAAAAAAAAATAAAAAATGGAGGATACAGTAGACTGTTTGTCGAGAAGCTGAGCGGGTCAGAGAACTGGGCAACATGGAAATTTCAAATGGAACATTTGATGAAAGCCAAAGGACTGTGGGTCATGGTGATGGAAACAGACAGCGTATCAGATGAAGCAAGTGCGCAGGCATGAGCAGAATTCGAAAAACGGAAAGAAAAAGCGTTTTCTGTGTTGGTGCTGAATGTGAGTTCATCACAATTGTACTGTATCTGATAACAAGCTGTAAGACCCCTAAAGAAGAGTGGGACACGCTAAATGGACACTTTGAGAGAGATACTCTTGCAAATATGTTGTTTCTGAAGAAAAAATATTTCAGATGTGAAATGAATGAAGGAGAAAATATAACTGATCATTTGAAACGAATGAAAGAATTAACTGATCAGCTGAGCGCCATAGGTGCTGTGATTGAAGAAGAGGATTAGATTGTAACATTGCTGGGGAGTTTGCCATCAAGCTATGCTACAATTGTGACTGCGCTGGAAACTAAATTGGACAATTTAACGCTGCAGTTTGTTCAGCAAGCATTAATAAATGAAGAACAAAAGCGAGTGTCTGCTGATGGTAACTATGTCGGTGCTGTGTCTTGTGGTACTGCGACCAGTAGTGTGTCAGCGATGTCAACGCAAGTTCGCGGTGATACGCAGTCCAATTCCAAAGCAGTGAGAACTGAAAGATCCAACTCGTGGAGGAGATGTTACAAGTGTGACTGTCCAAATAACAAAGAAAAAAAAAATTAAACCCACAAGGCCAAAAACGTAACATGTGAACATTCAGAAGACTCATCTGAGAGTGCTTTTATTGTTAAAGAGGCAAATCAGGATAACTTGATGCAACAGATCAATTGGTTAGTTGACTCTGGAGCCTCAAAGCACATGACATGTCATGAAGAAATTCTCCAGAACTATCAGCAATTTCCAAAACCACAGTCTGTGAAACTTGGTGATGGGAGAGTGGTTGATGCCATTGGACTTGGAAAGTTAAACTAAGAATGACATTCGAAAAGGGTGGTGTCAAAAAGGTAAATATGCTAGATGTGCTGTATGTTCCCAAATTATCAGGGAATCTCTTCTCAGTGGGAGCTGCTGTCAGTCGAGGAAATACAGTGCAGTTCAAGAAGTCTCGCTGTTACATTCACAGTAAAAACGGAAATCTCCAAGGAATGGGAACAAAAGGGTCTGATGGACTGTATCAGCTGGATGTTGATGTCTGCCAAACTGTCACTTAGTGTCAAGTGCTTTAGCAGCAGCAAGCTTGTGGCATCAGCGACTAGGTTATACCCCCAAATTGAATCAACTTAAACAAGTGGTAAATGGAGTAGACTTTGCTATGGAGAAAGAAGTTTCTTTCTGTGAAGCCTGCGTGGAAGGCAAGTTGTCTAGAAAGCCTCACAAATCAGTCGGAGAAATCCGTTCCAAACGCAAATTGCAGTTGGTCCATAGTGACGTCTGTGGCCCCATGCAGACAGAATCTATAGATGGGTCAAAGTATTTTGTGACTTACATTGATGACTATTCTAGATGTTGCAAGGTTTACTTTATGAAACACAAAAGTGAAGTTCTTAGCAAATTCAAAGAATTTGAGAAAGCATTCTCCAATGAGTGCAGACAGAAAGTGACAAGAATAAGAACGGACAATGGTGGGGAATACACATCATCCAGTCAAACTTTGACTGGAAACAAGGAGAGGGCACACCTTGTATGGAGAATGAAGTTGTCTTGAAGACTGATGAGCAAACATCTGTCGATGTCACTGACAATGAAAGTGCTAAAGAAAGTGTCAGAATCAGAAAACCACCCAAGAGGTATGGATATGATGAGTATGCTGACCTGGTGACTGTTGATCATTATGCTAGTGTTTGCTGTTACACAGAACCAAGCACTTTGAAGGAGGCAATGATGAGTGCTAATGCAAAAGAATGGCAGGAGGCGGCTAATTTGGAATATGAGTCACTGCTGGAAATTGAGACGTGGGATTGAGTGGAATTACCAAAAGATCGAAAGGCCATAGGGTCGAGATGGGTGTTCAAAGTCAAACATCAGAATGATGGACAAGTAGAGAGATACAAGTGCAGACTTGTCGCTAAATTATATTCACAGAAGTGCGGTACTGACTATGATGAGACTTTTTCACCTATGGTAAGATTTAGCTCAATTCGTACTTTGTTGTCCTTTGCTGTCCGGAATAACTTGCATGTGCATCAGATGGATGTTGTAACTGCTTTCCTAAATGGACACTTGGATTAGGAAATCTACATGGAACAACCTGAGGGATTCGTCAGAACAGGAGAGGAAAATCTGGTGTGCAAACTGATCTATGGACAGTCAATCTATGGACTAAAACAGTCTCCTTGCTGTTGGAACAAGGCTTCCACAGAGTTTATGAGAGACAATGGTTTCAAGCAGAGTGCATCAGATCCATGTGTGTTCGTGAGATCTCAACAGGAGCTGGAGATATTGATTGTATATGTTGATGACCTGATTTTGATTACGGAGTCAATGGAAAGCATGGAAGAACTTAAACTAGTTCTTAAAAAACGCTACAAAACGCAGCAGAGACTGAGTATGTTGCACTAAGTCAAGCAGCTCAGGAGAGTACCTGGCTTAGGAGACTACTACATGATCTTGTAATGGATGTTACACCTGTGGTGATTCAGAAGGACAATCAAGGTGCAATTGCAAAGAATCCAGTTGATCATTCACGAACCAAGCACATTCGCTACCATTACATTCGTGAATGTGTGCTGAATGGACAAATAGAACTGCAATACTGTTCTACAGTTGACATGAAGGCAGATATATTGACCAAACCATTGCTAAAACAGAAGTTTGAATATCTTAGAAGTGAGATTGGACTTTGTTTCATTTAATTTTGTGTTTAGTCTAATATTTAACAGGCTGGACTGTGTTTAGTGTTCAACTGTTTATTCTGAGTATTTAACAGTTAACATGGTAAAAGAACAAAGGAAGAGATTTTGTGTTAGTTCTATTTAGTAAATTTTTTTAAATTAACAGTAATGTAATTTACTATAACAAGGCTTAATGCTATTGAAAATTAAGTGGGAGTGTTGTAGTACTGTAATTTGCCAATAGGTGTCACTGTCGTATTTTTTGTTAGTCAGTGTGTTACGACGGTTCTGTCTTTTCTTATTAGTGGTGCTTGCGAAACTACTATTGTTATCTCACAGGCTTTTTTCCCCCCCTTCTTCTACTTATTCTTCTTCCGCCAAAAGTTTGGCGCGTAACTAGTCCCGCACCGTTTGTCGTAGACCCATGAATGAGGTATCAAATCATGCGCCTTATTTGGGAATGGGGAGCTATGACTTCTCTAAGGGGTGAGTGGTTAATTGCCCCCGGCAGCAATTAAACGCCCCAAAAACTCCCATAGACTTAACATTGAGACCAACATCAGCTATGACATCATAGTTATGACATCATAGCTATGTCTATGATGCCACGGCAAGCGCCACTCACATTTTCTTCAGGAAATGTCCCTCTCTAGTTATTCCTTCTTCTTCTTCTCTCTGTTGTGTAAAAGTAAAAAACTCTAATATTATATTGGTATAACTAAATTGTTTTATATTTTATTCTTATATTCTATAGCTATAGCCTCGCACCTCCAGGGTCTGGGTTTGATTCCCAGCCAGGCTCGATTTCTGTCTCTGTGTGCATGGAGTTTGCATGTTCTCCCCGTGTTTGGTGGGTTTCCTCCAGGTACTCCGGTTTCCTCCCACAGTCCAAAGATATGCAGGTTAGGCTAATTGGCGTTCCCAAATTGCCCGTAGAGTGTGTGTATGTTCCTTGCGATGGTTTGGAACCCTGCCCAGGGTGTACCCTGCCTTGTGCCCTAAGCCTCCAGGTCACCGTGACCCTGAAATCAGGATAAAGCGGTATAGAAGATGAGTGAGTGATACTTTTTTTTAAGGTCACGGGCAGTTGTATAAGCATTTCATTGCATATAGTACTGTGTATGACTGTATAGGTGACAAATAAAATTTGAATTTGAATTTATACTGGTGCCCCGCTTCTTTTTTAAATTTTTGTCACATGGAGGCCTCTCCATGTGACATTGCTGTGTGTTCTGTTTGGGATACGTTTGGTGTCTGGGGACGGTTCCACTTGACCATGAAGTCGGTCTTGAACTTGACTTCAGGACTGAAATTTCCACAAACAGTTTAATATGTGGATATACTTAAACATCTTTCCTGTTTTATTGAACTTCCAATCTCCTAACACCCAGTATGACCGCATATCAATCCCTGCTATCTGATATCTGGTTCCTCTCAAGGTTTCTTCCTATTGTCACCTCAGAGAATTTTTCTTTGCCAACATTGCCCCCGGCTTGCTCAACAGAGACAAACCGATGACTGGACAGATGGGAATGTCTCAGGTTCAAACCCCAGCACCATCAAGTTGCCACTGTTGAGCCCTTCAACCTCAACTGCTCAGATGTATAATGAGATTTTAAAAAAATTTAAGTCATTCTGGCTAAGACCATCTGCCTCATGCAGTAAATGTAATTTATTTTTTTACACTTTTTAAATTAATTTCTATTTGTTTTGCTTTGTCTGCTTTGCTTTGTTGTTCTGCATTGCAACAATGACCTTTGTTAAACACATCACATAATTAAAATTGAGTTTAATTAAACTAAATCAAATTGAATTTATGTTTGCCTTCACTATTTGGATGCCTAAGCACTCACTGAGCTGCGAGCACCATTAGTGGGAAACATTATTGTATTTATACAGTATATGCTTTTTTATATCATTGTCTTGAGTGTAGGTGAGTTTGGATAAATTGGAGCAGTTTAACTTATTTTTGCATATCTATCTAGTTTGGTGGTAAGCCAGTGTGAGAAATATATAAATTTTATAAATAAATAAATAAAATTTTACTCGCCTTTGTGTGTTTTTCTACTGTGATTTTTACATTATCAACTTATACTGCTTTTTTTTTTTAATGCCCTGTTATTTATTATTGTAGTCCATGCTTCTTAAGAATATTTTAAAATTTTCCTCAACATGTGTATCATATATTGGGGAATTTGTTTTACTAATTGCAAGAAAGTTGTAAACAATGTGAAAAGCTGTCCTAAACAGCAACAACATGAATCATCAGAGCTTGTCTCGTTTAAGTGTTTTTTTATTCATTTATCAATATGATATATTGTTTTGTTTGTTTTCAGTATCAGTGAAATTGAACATTAAAACAAACCCAAATAAAATAACATTATGGAATGTAACATTATTTCATTATTAGATTTAACAAATAAATAAGCACATACAAAATACTTAATTGTCTTCAATAAATAAACAAATAAATAAATAATATTTAAATAACAATTTTAAGAAGTAAACAGGGGAAAAAAACAATCATAAACACAGAAACCCCATTGTCCTATACTTGGTCCAATTTTTGGACAGTAATTATACATATGGTTAAAAGCTTTGTTTTTTCTTCTTTCATAAATGAGCCAGTCCTTTGTTCAGTTGGTCTTTTTTTGTCAATTTCTGGCTCACATTGGCAGCAATGATGTCCATCCTGCGAAGGTGCTGCAGCACCACATTCCTGATTTGCGCCAAAGAGTTTGCACTGTAGTTCTGAAGCAAAAACAAAATATATATTAAAAACTATTCAGTATATCAATCTACATAACTATATATCACTACTTTATTCCTGTGTATTTACATTTATAGGGTTTTTTTGTTTGTTTGTTTTGTTTTTAGTTTTTTTTTTTTTTTTTTTCCACAAAAGCCACCTTTAAAAAACTCACACCAAAAACTCAAACCACCAAAAGTAATTGCTTAAGCAAGCCCTTTTCCCCCCATAGCCCTTATGTATGACATACTAAATAACATATCTGGGGGCAAGCATCATGAGTTGCATACACAAATGTATATATGATATATATATATATATATATATATATATATAGTCTGATAAAGCTAAAGACAATTTCATATGCATATGCTGTTTATTATAGCAGGGGCATTCCTGGCAATTTTCCTTGCACACAACCTCCTAGCATGTAAAATATAATGGCAACTTACAGAATTATTCAGCATTTTCTTCAAGTACTTGAAGTGTCTTCTCAGTTGTTTCTTACTGGATGAGTGTCCTGCTCTTTTAGCATATGTCGCAGTCTGTTTCAGAAAAAAAAGCAGCAAAGTTAACTTTATGAGCATGACCAAGTCATTACTTCAGACTTATCATGATTAGAATCTTTTTAAAATAGTTTTAGTGTCCCTAAAGAAAAAAAATAATAAAGAAAAAATCTAAATGAATACAACTTGTTTTACCCTACTATGTTAGTATGAGACATTAATCCTACACTTACACATCTTTTAAGCTCTTTTAACTGCCGGGTTTTGAGGATGTTCAGTAAATTATCCAGCTTCTTGCTGTCCCAGTCTATGTCATCCTCTAGAGACACAGCATCGAAGAGATCGATGATATGATCCGTGGCCTCAGTCAGAAACCTGACCTGATCTTCAACCTGTACAAATAAGATGTTTTGTGAATGTCAGGATCTAAAGTGAGTTCCTACAAAAGAAGGACATAAAGTACATCTTTGACAAAATTTTTATTTTTGCAAATTACCTTGGCCATTTCAATGTCATAATATTCCTGGTGTGGAAATCGTAAATGCATTGAAGTAATCTCTCCACTCTAAAAAAGATATTAGAAACAACTTTTAACATAGGAATATAACGCATGAAATCTCACATTAGAGGTCTGCATTCCCGCGCCTCTCCCGCGGGACCCGCGGGACCCGACAAGATTTTTTGCGGCGCGGGAATAAATTTACAAACAAAACGCGGTAGCGGTCAGAAACTGGTGTAATTTGGACGGGAGCGGGCGGTCTAATAATAAATATACCGTTCCCGACGTCCTTCCTGAACAGCAT
>JAQMYL010000023.1:33358175-33393552 GCA_030014365.1 Clarias pachynema | reverse complement strand
TATCCACATCATGGTAAAACAATTTGAACCCTGATCCTAAGCTTCTAGCCTTGCTACCTTTCCACCTGGTCTCCTGGCCACACAGTATATCCACCTTCCTTCTCTGCATCATATCAACCAACTCTCTTGCCTTCCCTGTCATGGTCCCAACATTCGAAGACCCTACTATCACTCCTAAACTCTTGGCCTGGCTGAACCTTTTGACATATCAAAAATCCCTCAGAAATTTTGCATCTTTAATGTTTTGAGATATCGGCCCAGTTTGAAGGCGATCGTATAAATTCCCTAGGAGAAATATATCAAAATCCATTGCGTGCATTTTACAAACAACCCAAAACAACGGACTTCCTGTTGAGTTGAGCCCTTGATATGCACGTGAAAACTGTTCAGCTCAATGAGATGTAAATGTGTACCGAGTTTGACATGTACTGTATATGTGCAAGTGTGTATGTGCTATGATGCAAAATCTCGTGTAAAGGCCCTGTGTGACGCAAGTGCCCAAACTCTCAGTCATCCTAATGGCAGCAGATTTTAACCTGTGTGCTGATTTTTAAGACTTTTTGAGTATGTTAAGACCTCCAAAAAAAAGGAAACTCATCAAGCAGAATTTGGGAACACCAATTAGCAGGTCTTTGCACCGTGGGAAGAAACTGGAGTACCCCGAGGAAACCCACCAAGCACAGGGAGAACATGCGAACTTCATGCACACAGAGACCAGAATCGAACGCAGACCCTGGATGTGCTATAGGCAAGACTGCTAACCGCTACACCACCGTGCAGCCACGAGAGTTTATTTTTATTTTTTTCAAGACCACGGTTTTAAAATGTAATTGTCTTATCGGGATATAAACTTGGATGTAACTAATTGACAAATATGATGATTATTGTACCATATTCCATTAAATACATTACACGTTAAGAGGCAAATGTTAATATAAAAACAATATATTTTATTTTTAAAAGACACAGTTGGAAAAAATAGTAATACTTGCAGCATACATCAATCATTCTTAGTGATGACAGAGACTAATATAAATTACACGCATATAAATAACAGAAACCGCTTATATACAAACTGCAGTAATTATATTTCTAGGCTATAATGAAAGAAATCATTAAAAAAAAACAATCTAACCATTAAACAATTAGATAATAGAAAGTTAAAGCCAAAAATCAACGCTGTCAAAATACTGTCATGCTGCCGTCATGCTTAAATCCATGAATAAATTATTATATTTAAGTTATAGAAAAACAGAAATGTATTTTTTTTTATAAAACATTTGGAAACAAATGCAATTTTAAGTTATGAAAAAAATAACATATTTTGCATAATTTGATCAGGTTGATCATGTTTTCTGAGAGTTTAATCATGAAGATCTGTTTTTAGTTTTGGTAGTTTTTTTAGTAGATCAAGTCTTCTCAGGTGTTTCAGCACCACTCCTGCAATTTCATTCCAGCCCTCTTTCCTGTAATTCTGCAAGAGTAATTGCTCATTAGAAAGCATCAATATTTTGCTTCAATAGGTAAAAGAAACAAATTGCACAATAGTGGAACTCTATTAACCAGCCGTATGTACGGACACTTACCGTATAGTTTTAAGGTGAGAAATCAAACTTTTAAAGTGCATTTCCATCTTTTTAGACATTCTCTTCTGTAATTTGGTGGCGGCGACATTTTTTGTCTTTAAAATAAAAATAAAGAAACATTTATTCCTATTTTTATTCTTATTCTTATGCACCACTTCGTCCTGGTTAATGACGTTGACTCACACATCGCTCCAGCTCCATACTCTTTCATATTATCTCTTATTCTCTTGTTCTTAGGTTACTCTAGTTAGGAACTCCTTTTTTGTTTTAGCCCCCAACACTGGCTTACTGGCGGTCGCAGGATTTGAATTTATAATTTTCTGATTGGCTTAAAATATTTACTATTGCAGTGATACTACTTGCTTATTTTGTTTATTTTATTTATTTTTAATTGATTACGGTAAATATATGAATTTATCAACTTATTGGTGTATTTCTTTCATTGGCCGTATATATAATAAAAAATTTCAAACTGTTACTATGTAAAAAGTAAGATTAATTACAACGGGACTTTACCTGTAGATGAAGTATGCGGTTGTATTGCTTGTGTGGAAACTCCATGCTGAGTGTGTCATGACCAAGCACCGAGACTTTGCACTAAAACAGTTATAATGAAATGAAATTAAACGAAACAATGTTAAATTAAATTAAATATTCCGATTATACAAATCACCTTAGAGTGATGCTTTATATCACATACTGTGCTGAAGTCAGTTAGCAACAAATAAACACAAGTACAGTAATTGACTGTAACAGTAAAACACTTCAAGATTGCTGCTTTTAATAACAGTTTGCATTTCTGCCGTAACTCACCGACTGTTCAAGATGATTAATAGAGCTTTTGCTTAAAATCTGGAAGTTGCTAAGTGATGCTTTGTTCTGCGTCTTCATCCATGTGCATCCCGTTGCACAGTTCCAGCAGGTAAACGCTAGCAAAACACAATTCCGCACATTTAACACTGCCATTATACTGAACCAATCAAATCAATAAATAATCTATCGAACGTTCAGTGCAATGTACCAAGGACTGGTTTTATTTTTTCTTTTATATGAGACCTATTGAAAGGCGAAGCGCTTTCCCAACTCTTTTACATTCAAGCCAGCATCGAAAGGTTAAGCGCATTTGCATTCTTTAGAAATTAGATTTACTTTCTTTTTTAGCACGTTCCCATGTCAATCTCGTCTATAGGCTGAACCCGAGGGGTGATTCCAATGTTATACCGTGGAACTATGAGAAATAATACGACAGGAGATCCCATGCTGTTACTGGAATCAAATCTAATATCGGATCAGATCAAATTTGGGACAATTACACATTTAAATCATCAATCTTGAGTGGGCACCTATGTTCCCCCAAAACAATAAACTCTCAGCATTCCTCTGAGAATCCTCTACATGTTTTTTTATATTTAGTATCTTTTACTTGAATGAAGTGTAGGGCGTTCGAATAGTATCATTACATCACTTGTACTAAAGAAGAAATGTACTCACCCACATAGACGCACCTATCAAGAATTTTTTAGATAAAGAAACATTGTAACACATTCCGCTATATTGGAAAAATGCTCTGTATTACTCTAAAAAGTAGGAAAAAATGTCTCAATTAACATTCAGGTTTAGGCTACTTTAAATGCTTTATATACATTCACTTAACCAAGTAAAAAAATGGCTTAAAAAGCAAGGGTATGGGATATAATTCTGTTTTTTCTCTCTTTTTTTTTTGACGGAGAGGAAGTTGTGTCATCTAGTGAAGATATTTATTTATTGGGGAATTAGAGCTGGACCATTAGTCAGACTAGCTTCCATGGACTACAGAAAGTCCCATGGGGTGAATTTCCCAAAAGCTTGCAAAGTCTTACCTGGGAGAGAAAGTGTTAAATGTAGTTACTTTTAGAATTTAACAGTGTTCAACACTGTTAATCATATACTGTAGCATAGCAAAATTCTGGACTGTTAAAATGTGTTTTTGTACATTTAGTCATGTATGGCAAACACAACTTGGCCAAAACACTACCTGGCCAAAACACAGACTGAGCTTTGCTAAACTGAGAGATAATCTTTAAACCAGTTTTAAAAAGAACTTTCTTTTAATCTTTGGCAGCTGGTATGTTATTTTGTTATGTGTAAACATTTTTATAATTATAATTACAATTATTATTTTTTAATAATTATTTGATTATATTTATTAATTACCCTGTGCTGGATTGGCACCCTGTTCAGTATACCCCACCTTGTGCCCAAAGTCTGCTGGGATAGGCTACAGGCCCCCATGACCCTGTACAGGATAAGCAGTATAGGAGATGAATAAATAAATAAATAAATATTTTTTTAAATAAATAAATTGAGATTTGCTCGTTGTCTTACTGCTTTCCCTTTTTTCCCTTTTTTTTTAAATAATGCTATTAAAATATTTTTATAGCAGAACTTGTTATACTTTTAATAGTTTGAATAATACTTGGTACCTGCATAGACTAACTGGTGCAGAAAATTAACATGCAGTCTTTAACTTTTTCATAGCCAAATTGGGGAACCTTTCATGTTAAAATTTTGATACAGATTTGTTTTGGGTGGTGTGTGAGGAGGTGAAGACTTCTGAAAACAAAATGCATGATTTTATTAGGGAAAAAAAACATTGTTAGGTATGGATGTGGTGTTATTTTGAAAAAATTCTGAGTTGTCTTGAGGTGAGAGTTGAAATCAAGTGTATTCCCGTTATCAGCTAAAAGTTTTTTGTAGAATTCATGCGAAGCTGGTTTGTGGTTCTCTATTCTCTCAACCTCAGCAATGTGCACTGTGTGAACGCTTCCTCCATCCATCTTTACTCAGGAAACTAATGCTGACTTCAGCCATACACTAACCTTCAGCGTGTTGTTGCACAAAAAGCATGAATCAGTAGGGAATCTTCTGCCTTTTTATGTTGATTGGTAAACTGTGATTTTTTTAGCTCTACATAATAACAACAAATACTGTGTTTGCGGCAATCACTTTCTTTTCTTTCTTTTATTGAACTTCCCTAAATGATAAGTTACATGACATTCTTTCAACATAACAGTAATCCTTCTGAAAATGGTATTGAAAGTATTGTTTTTGTCAATATTTTTGTTACAGAACATACCATAGCAACCGCCTAGCAACATGCTAACAATCACTTGGTGTAACATAAAAACTTTTATGCCTTGAACTCTATAACTTTATCTTTAAACATTGGTAAAATATTTAAAATTGTAATCATTATATATTTTTAGTATGTTAACTGTTAAACCACTACATCTTTAATGCTTTAACATTTTAACATCCATAAGAATATCATAGTAGTTGCTTTTTTAAGCAGGTTTAATATACTACTACTAATACTCATAATCATATTTTTATCAAGAGCAGCATACTTTGGAAAGAAAAAGGCTTCATAAAGGAACTTTTGAAACTTATGAACTTATGAAATGCCATTCATAAAGGAATGGCATTTTAGGGCCTGTAAGGGTCTCTGATCGGAATTCACTTTATTAGGAACACAATATTAATTCTGGGTGGGCCTTTCTTTTGCTCTGAAGGCAGTCTCCATTCTTTGTTTATATATTCCACAAGTCACTTCATGCCATTAATGCTAAATGTTGACCTTACAATCTGTGTCCATCAATAGAATAAAATGTTTTTTTTAATATGAAATTATAAACTACCTTATTTTTTCCAATATCTTTTTTACATTTTCAAAAAACAAACAAATATTTACATCGTTTTTCCCTGCAAATTAGGTACATTTAATCAGTGTTTAATTAAGCATTATCACAAGAGAGAGAGAGACTTCTGATATGGGATGAAAGGGATTATGGGATTAAATCCTTGCCCGTACTATGTAACCAAAAGTTGAGCAGATTAAAACATGGAGGCAGTGAACAGTTCTGAGAAACTTATGAGATTAACATTGTATTTCCACTTCTTGTGCTAATTCCAAGTCTGGATAAATGCAAAGGGTTATGGTAGAAAGGGCATCCAACATAAAACATTTGCCAAATCAATTGTGCGAATCATTAACAGGATTTCAATATTGGATTGGTTGTGACCCGGGTTAACAACAACCGGCGCCAGGGCTGTTGACCTACAGGGTGCTAGGGGAAACTGGCCTACTGTTGGTTAAAGAAGGAGAGGAAGAAGGCATTTTCATAAGCAGGGAGAGAAGAGGAAAGTCAAGAGATTGGGAGTGAGAGAAGGGACTTTGAATTTTTGGACCATGACAGTGAAGGAATGAGAGTTGGTTGACATGTGTAGAGAAGGAACGTAGATATACTGTGTGTATTGGAGACCCGGTGGAAGGAGCAGGGTTCAAGTTGTTTTAGCATGGTGTAGACAGGAAAGGAAATGGAGTAGGAGTTATCCTAAAAGAGAAGTTTAAGAAATGTTCTGGAGGTGAAAAGCATATCAGATAGTGTGATGAGTCTGAAGCTGGAAATTGAAGGTGTGATGTGAAATGTGAAAAGGTTAGCTAAGATGAAGTGGGACACTGATAGAACAGAAGAGAGTAGACAGGAGAGTACAGGGAGATGCAGCATAGGGTAAAGGTAGAGGGGCAGAGGCCAAACAAAGAGCATATGAGGACTTGTATGACAGTTTAGACAGTAAGGAGGGAGAGGTGGATCTGTACAGGTTGGCGAGGCAAAGAGATAGAGATTGTAAAGACATGCAGCAGGTTAGAGTGATTAAAGATCAAGATGGAAATGTACAGTACTGACAGGTGCCAGGAGGGTGATAGGAAGATGGAAGGAGAACTTTGAAGAGTTGATAAATGAAGAAAATGAAAGAACCAAGAGTAGAAGAGGTAACATTTGTAGTGCAGAAAGTAGCAAAAATGAGTAAGAGTGAGGCGAAGAGGGTCCTGAGGAGGATGAAGAGTGGACAGAGGTACTGATGGAGTGCTGATGGAGAGGTACAGAGAAGGTAATAGGGAGTTGCATTGTGTCTTTGTAGATTTAAAGAAAGCATATGACAGGGTGCCGAGAGAGGAGCTATGGTATTGTATGAGGAAGTCTGGAGAAGTGTGCTAAAGTGGTGCAGGACATGTATGAAAGGTGTAAGACAGATGTGGTGGGTCTACATCAAAGATCGGCAATGAGCTCCTTCTTGTTTGCTCTGGTGACGGACAGGGAGACGGATGAGGTTAGACAGGAGTCTTCACGGACTACGATCTTTGCATTATGTTGATGACAGTGTGCTTTGTAGTGAGAGCAGGGAACAGGAGGAGGAAAATCTAGAGAGGTAGAGGTATGAAAACAGAGAAATGACGGTTAGATGCAGCAAGACAGAATACACATGTGTGAATGAGAAGGACCCAAGTGGAGCGGTGAGGCTATAGGGAGCAGATGTAAAGAAGATGCAGGACTTTAGGTACTTAGGGTCTGTCCAGAGCAACGAAGAGTGTGGAGAGTATGTGAAGAGGCATGTCCAGGCAAGTTGGAACAGGTGGAGAAAAGTGTCAGGTGTGTTGTGTGATAAAAGATTATCAGCGAGAATAAGAGGAGAGGTGTACAAGACAGTGGTAAGACCAGAGATGCTTTACGGTTTAGAGACAGTGGCACTGAAGAAAAGACAGGAGGCACAGCTGGAGGTAGCATAGATAAAGATATTGAGGTTCTCTTTGCGAGTGACAAGAGTGAATAGGATCAAGAATAAGTCCATCAAAGGGACAACCCATGTTAAATATTTTGGAGATAAAGTCTGAGAGTTGGTGTGAGAGAAGAGAATACAGGGGATAGGGTTACCCATCAACCCGTCACCCTTGGCTTGCTCATCAGAGACATTTCATTCATTCATTCATCTTATTACTTTCTAGACAGAACGAAAATTCACACATACACGCAAATTTTTTTTCTTTTTTTTTTCTTTCATTCATTTTTGTGAAGCTGCTTTGAGACAATGACCATTGTTAAAAGCGCTATATAAATAAAATTGAAATTGAAATCGAAATAGATGGAGGCATATATTAACAGTAACAGTTATTCTAATTTTAAAAGAAAACAAATTAAAAGAAAAAAAGTTTACACCATCATTAATGAGGGTGGTGGCAATAAAAATAAAATAAGCTGTACAGATAATGATGCTAATATGACGGGTTATTTTGTCAGGCTATTGTAGTGGAATGCTGTGGCGTTATAAACCATAAACTTCATGTAGATTTTAGTGACTGTTACCAGGGTGCAAAGTTTCTGGATGAAATTAGTTTTCGTTTTTTCTTTATGTTGGTGTATCGTGAAAACACAACCGTGCAAATAAGAAGGCACAGCAAAATATATCGAGTAATAATCAACAACCTGTTTGCTCGTAATAATAAGCAGTCTACAGTTAAACAATTGCAACAAAAACACGCAAAAGGACTTAAACAAAACAATAAGCAGGAATGTCATGGCACGAAACAAGGAGAAAGTGCCGCTTTATTTAAACAGAAACGGTTTTATTGCCTGAAAAAAGCATGAACATATGGGAATCCAAATGTCCAAAATGTACTAAACAAGTAAGCAAACAATCAAGAAATTTAATTTTAAATGATAAAATTCTGCCTTCTGACCATAACGATTTTCATATTTACAAATGTACAGTATTTATTCACGCTGTATGCAAATCACTGAGCGAAAAAAAAAAAAATGAATGAAAGGATGTCTGGCTATCTGATTGGCTGGAGCAAACCCTAACATCTGCACAGTCCACCTGTGTCTAACTGACATCATTGAATATAATTAGGAAGCGTACAAATGAGTGTGAAACATATAAAAATGTGGAAAACTTGACAGGATCTGAAAACTCTCCGTCAGCACTGTATGTGACTAATGTTCATTTGTATATCTTGATTTATTTTTGTGGAACTCCTAGTTGTTGTTGTTGTTGTTGTTTTGGCAAATTATTTGACACAAATGACCTCCACATTCTTTTTCACATTCAGATTGCAATGCCAACAAAAATGGTATAAAAGAACGTAAACATTGAGTAGTAACCAGGTTCTTCCTAAAGCATATCTATCTAGCTATCTATCTATCTATCTATCTATCTATCTATCTATCTATCTATCTATCTATCTATCTATCTATCTATCTATCTAACGTGCCACCGTGTGGTCATAAAAAGATACTTCATCTCTGATTGCACCACTTTATATAACGTCTTTCATGTGTGGTAACTGCTTTGTAACGTGTTACTGCACTATACAGTTTATAAATGTTTAAACAACGTAAACCAAGAAAATGTCCAGACGGCGGGTCGTTCATAAGGGCAGGTAGGACATGTACTGTACACTCACCGTCCACTTTATGAAGAACACCTGGACACTTGCTGGTTTAATGGTAATTATGCGATCTGGCGTTGATGTAGCAGGAGATTAATGCATAAAATATTGCAGATAGCGATCAAGCGATTTAGGTAATGTTCAGATCACGCGTAAGAATGGGGGGGGGGGGTGTTATTGGTAATTGGTTATATGGTTATTGGGGGCAGAAACTGAAATTTACTACAATCTACTGAAGTCTACTAAAAGCTACTGAAATAAAAAAATAAAATAAAAAAAACTACTGAAAATTTGCCAGTGAGGGGTATAGTGCTGATTTTAGAAGAAACTTAAAAGAAGAATATATCCCAGTGCTTGCAGTGCACTGAATACAAGGTAATATTTTACACTTCCAATGCTCATGATGAAAATTTACCGAAACTGAACCTCAGCTTTATTTTGCGTTGTGCATGTCCCTTCCAAAAAATTTATACATGTATTAACATTTCCTTATACGTATCCTCTAGCTGCTGAAACCTCTCTCAGTTGGTATTGTTTTCATTCCTTGTGAAAAAGCAATGTAGCTAAAATATAGAAAATATCTACCTTACGTACTGTAGGACATTTCTTTATCATGTCAAAAACATTCCTGGTGTTCCTTATTATTCATTCAGTTTTCTGTACTATGTGTTCATACTTGTTTTACCGTCGCTGATCTATTACTGATATCCGAGGAAAAACATTGCCACTGAAGTGTCATTAAATCAGTACATTAAAAAGTTTGAATTCTGGCATAATAATGTTTTGATTTATTTAATTGTTTTTATTTATTTTCACGGTTGTTTGTAATTGGTGTTCATCTCATAAATGTAAGGTATAGGCTATATTGGTGGATGTCTAGATGAAATAAAGTGTGACCGGTAGAGAGCAGCAAAAACTCTCAGCTGGGAAAGAGACATTCCTCACTGTCCCATTAAAAAAATTCTGCCGTGTGTCTGTGTGTGTGTGTGTGTGTGTGTGGGGGGGGGGGGGTCACATGACTCCACGAGTAACATGGAGGAAAACTCTTTCATTAGAAATATATATCAGCCTTAACAGTTGAGTATATTTACAGTACAAAACTTGTCAGTAAAAATGTAGGGACAAAAACATAAAACAAAAATAAAAATAATTATTCATCAATCATAATTTAGGTAAATGTTCAATTAATTCTGAGTCATCTCGCCCAGGACTATTTAGAAGTGACATTCTGAACTGAAATTACTAGACGACTCTTAAGCACACTTATATGTGTTTTTTTTGTTGTTGTTGTTTGTTTGTTTTCAGGTCAGTTTATGGTTGACAAAATTAAAAAGTAATAGATGTGCATATGTTTTCCATTGAGAGTGCAATTTAGGTGCAATAAATAAACACACACACACACACACACAGTCCTAAGTGAGCTCATCATGAGGATGTGTGAATCCCAGGCAGGAAATGAGATTGCAGTCAGTGCAGGGGAAAAGCTGTGTAGCTGGACAGGAAGCAGGTTGTTTCTTTACAGGACACAGAGAGAAGGGCAATGAGACAATTCTACTCAGGTGTTGTAAACGTATACTATGCTACAATTTATGTCACTTTAGCTGTATTCAGAATCCAGTTTCTTAAACCAGTATGACTTCTTAAAGTTAGCTATTGTATTCTCTTGTATAGTGCCTTTAGTGCCTGTGGTGTTTTAGTTTTTAAAAACAAGAAATACTAATGAGAGGTGTTAAAATGTTTAATAGTGCTGAATAAACAAGTGCTTATGACTTTGTATAATACATTTAGATTTAAGATTTTCTACCATGACTAAGATAAGATTATCAAAGACAAGTATGTAATGTACTGATAATTAAATTTTTTGCAACAAATTCAAGTTTTCCGGCTGCTCCTGTCGAGGGGTCACCACAACTGACCTTCAACCCGCACAACAACTTGGCAAAGGTTTTATGCCGGATGCCCTTCCTGACGTAACCCTCCCATTTTATCCGGGCTTATAGAAACTGAATAATCGATCTATATTTTTCTCTATTTTTGGTGGTGGGGTGGGCTTAATGAGAATTGATTTTTGTAGCAGCAATGGTCTTTATGTATTAGTTACGATTACATCACAATTACTGGAACATTCACCCCTCTTTGTGAAGATTTCATTCAAAAAACTCCATTTGTTCACATTAATGCCTCCATGTTTGCTGTCCACATGCAGATAAAGTTGCTGTGTTGGCTGATTTCCATAAACACTTGTGCCAACTGATGTTTCCTCTGTCATACATTTCACCAGAGCAGAGAGTACAGAGTCCATTCAGAACTGTGTGTTTTTATTCTGCCTGGGGTGGGGTGTGTACACTATTTGTATGGTTTTAGTGGTAAAGACACTCCTCCATAGTACATCAAGGACAAAGTCTTTGTAGGATTCTGGCTCACTGCAGTCAAACGCCAGTTTCTCCTCAGTCACAGTTGCAGGGTTTGGGTAACTGCAGGGAGGGAAAAAGCCACCAGAGCCTGAGCGGCTGTGATTCAACCACCACAGGTTATTATTAGAAGCCACACGGGGTCTTGTGCAAAATGTTACAAATTTCAGTTCAGTGGTATTGCGAACAGCAATCTCTACAACATTGCAAGCTGCAATTAGAGTGACTAATTAACATGGGCGTTTGTCAATAATTAACCCATGAGATCATTTGCTTAAAATAAAGCATAGCTGTGATGACTTGGGAAAATCCTTGACATGGTGAAATTAGCATTTATGGTATATGCAGTTCTGAAAACTCCAGTGTGTGCATTTAACAGCCTGAGGGGCATAAAGCCAGGAAGCATATTTAAATGATTTGTGGAGCAGAAGCATCAAATCAATTCTGACAGATGGAATATGTTTACAAATAAAATTAATAATAAAATAAATATATTTCAAGTACTACAGCAAATGCAGAAACCTATTAACATTTTCTTAAAACACACTGGTCAGGTCCTTTTTGAACATCAAATGCTCCTTGCTGATGAACATGAATTAAACTTACTTTTTCATCCTTTTCATTTTTTTATGTTTTGTATTTCCTGTTTGCTTGTATTGATGTTGCGCAAAAGTGAACCATATTTAAGCTGACATCATATAAATCACCTTAATAAAAAATAAGTGTGAATAAAAGCCTAGTATTGTTCTAAACAAATAAATTAATGAATTAATTTATATCAAATTATAGATTTTTTTGCCCATGAACTAATTGTTTATCTTTTGTGGATTTTTTTTCTTTACAAATGTCTCCACTGTTATGATCTGGTCAGGTCTAACCTCAGCAACATTATATGAAAATAAAATTAAGTCAGCTAATGACCTGAATGTACTGCCGTCAGCTGACTTAAATGTACAGTGGCTTAGTGTTTAGCACTGTCGCCTTGCACCTCCAGGGTCTGGGTTCAATTCCCGGCCAGGCTCGAGTCCTGCCTCTGTATGCATGGAGTTTGCATGTTCTCCCCGTGCTTGGTGAGTTTCTGTCAGTTACTCCTGTTCCCTCCCACAGTCCAAAGACATGCAGATTAGGCTTGTTGGAGTTCCCAAATTGCCCATAGTGTGTGAATGAGTGTGCGATTATGTGTGTGTATATGTGTGTGCCCTGTGATGGATTGGCACCCTGTCCCCCCCCATGAGCCAAAGATTAATCGGTGTAGTCAATGAGTGAGAGTGAGTTAGTTCTGAGCGCATGAGGAATAATTTTTTCACATGAAAAGATCATGCAGATTTTGGGAAAGCAATCTCATGATTGTTTCTTCTTCTTCTTCTTCTTTAAAAAAAATCATTGTGAATAACTTAGTAGTCACATGTTTTGATGGAAGAACAATGCATCATCATCACCATACCCAAACTTATTCATGATTCTCATGCATGCCAAGTTTCCCTTATAAATGTGTGACCATTGTGCCTTCTACAGCAAATAATGGATTTCCTGTTCTGAGTAATGTGGTGATGGCAAAACATACTGTTGCTAAGTGCCAATTTTATGCATGTGAGGCAAATTTATTTGAAAAACATATATGTAGTAGGTACATAAATATCTCAAAGTACAAAATCTGTACCCACTTTACAGCTTTTTATAACAAAGAAAAATATGATCAGTAAATGTAACAGATTTTTATACTTTACAAAACTTCATAACAACTCACTTAAAACCTTCTCTCTCTTTCATTTCTTTCTTTCTCTTTCTTTCTCTTCCTGTCTCACTCTCTTCTGTTGCTGAGATGTGTGCTCTGTGCCGTGGAACAGGAAATGAGTGCAGACGGAGGAGGCAGGCTGAAACCGGCGCAAAGTTATAGTTCTCTCTCTCTCTCCCTCTCTCTCTCTCTCTCTCTCTCTCTCTCTCTCACACACACACACACCCACACACTGTTACCAGTCCTGGAACTTTGAGCCTCAGGTGGACGGATAAAGCTGTCAAGCTGACAGGGACACAACACTGAAGAAGCAAAAGGACGTTTAAAGAGAAGATAAAAAGGAACACGGATACCTGTGTGTTTTTGCTGAAATTGTTGAGCATGTATGGTTAGGATGGTGCTGCAATCCGGTTCCAGCAGGTAAACTTTGAACTACTGACACACACTTCCTTTTTATCATCCTGTATGATTTATTCTTAGACTATCTTTCTGTCTCACTTCGTGTTTTTTGTACTTTTATTGCATTTTCAATAAGTGTTTGAACCACTTTTGATTTAAACCAGACAAGCAGAAAACTTTGAGCAGTTATATAGGCAAACAGTTGTTTTGAGATGACTGTAATCTTACCGCTTTCTCTTAATTTTTAAGACAGAAGCCACAAAATTCTCATCTCATACAGGAAAAACAAAAATGAGTAAACATCATGTCAATCATTTTATATATGTATACAGTATAAGATGCTCTTTTAGAACTAAAGTGCTTTGTGAGGACATGTTGTAAAAAATCTGGATAAATTTGAATAAAATTTATAATACTTGTCCATTAGTTTTTTTTTGTTTTTTTTTTTAATGAGAAGATCTCTCTGAACACTTCAACAGCTCATAACAGGTGCAGATGTTTACATTGACAAAATCTATTTGTATTTCTATGTTGGAGTGTTGATTTTAACACTGTTTAATGTTATGTAGCTGCAGTTGTTGTGACCCAAGAATGAAATGTCCAATCTTCTCACCTCACTACTACCAGAGATATATTTGTAACCAGGAGTTAGTCATAGTGTACATTGGTCTTGTTTTGGAAGTGAGTGGAGCATAAGGGTTTGTTTTGAGAACTGTGGTGTTTTGGTGTGCTTTTTTTATGGAGAGTGGTTGTGTGTAGGCAGAAACCGTGCTTGTGAGTACGTCGCATTCCAGCGTTCGTGGAGCCTAGGTGGGTGTGGATCGAGGGTGGAACACCGCAGGCCTGCAAAAGCAAGCCACATTCCACTCACTCGTCTCGGTTTTCCTTCAAGTTCTAAATCAACCTGACATATTTGTGTTTAGGGTACTGTTTAGTGCTGCACGCTAGAATATTCTCCAAGTCCTAATCAGATGATAGACGGTGTGTTTTCTTTAAATTCTGCTTTTGATCAACTAAATCTTTCAGCTCAAGCTTAAAAAACCTGAAAGGTATCTATCTATCTATTAAAAACCTATTATGACCCACTCTAAAATAGGAACCAGTTTTGTCCATCACCAGAGCTCATTGTAAAGGTTTCCTACCCATCGTATTGGATCTAAAGCCCAACCATTCCATTGCTCTGTCCAACCTTGGCCTTGGCTAAACTTGGAAACAGTATGAATTATGAAAAACGTGGCTCGCAGCTCCATTTTATCTCCTCCAGAGTGGACATCCTGCAGACGCGGCGTGGCGAGGTCACAGAGAGGAAAGGAAGAGATTTCCGTGTTTAAACACGGCTGAATGGAAACGGCCTCCTCCAATTGTTCTCCATGGCTCTTTTCTGCCGGAGGGTGTTCCCTCGCTCTGCTTCACCACCAAGATTTTTTTTTTTTTTAAGGCAGGCAACTTGCTCTAACTTGATGAATCATACCTGAGGACAGCATGACTGTCATTCCTGCCCTGCTGCTCTTCCTCCAGCAGGAAGGATAATTACCTGAAAACTAGACAAGTGATCCAACAGGTTTCTTTGGTCCTTAATTGTGTGTTAAAGAACATGCAAACACACAAACATGAACAAGGCTCTGGCTTGGGGTATTAAGCTGCAGTAAAGTCGCATCAGGTTGTTTGCTCCTCAGCCGGTGTGACACCAGCAGGTCCTGATCGCCACTCCTTCTCCAGATAACACTGTGTTTCGATGGCAGACAGCAGAGACGTCATTGCTCTAGACTCCTCCTCCATTGGGTTAGAGGTGGCTCTTGTTTGCACTTGATTCAGCTCCTTCAACGGCAGAAAATATATCTGTGTTTTGTGAGCTGGTTTTTGCTGAGCTCTGAGCTTTGGGCGGCACATTTTGACTCTCCGTGCTGTAACAGGCATGTTGGGGCAAGCTGTGAGAAAGAGCCGAGACATATTTTGTGAGCATAGTTACACCAAATCTTAAAAGATCAGTGCGTTCAGAGACGATTTTCTACTTGATAAAAAGGTCCAAGGAAAGGGACTTTTTATTAACTCACTTCTTACTTTTTCCTCCCTTTTTGTGAGGGAGTTCTTAAACAGAAAATTTTTACGGTTATAAATTCTAAAAGATTAAATCTTTGAATATTAAAACGATTAAACAGAAGGAGTCCCGGTGTCAGTGGTTTGCAATGGTCAAAGAAAAAGTTGTAACAAGGTTTTCCCTACATCTTTAGAACAAAGGCATTTTGAGCATATGAGCAAATATTAGCAAAAAAATTTGGATATCCCTATACGTCCTCTACATTTACCTCACCTCTATTATCCTCTGCGATGACACTTCTATAATGTTTTGACTATTATCGTTCCAATCTTTTTCCACTGATGTTAGTCCTGTTCACTTTGTGCTTTGTTTTTGCTTAATCTATAATAGTTGGAACCTCAGAAGCAGGTAGTTCCAGAGATCTACCTCAGGTAAAGTTTGTGTTTTTCTCTGTTTGAGAAGTGCACAAAAGTAATTCTTGAGACTAGAGGAGGATTTGAGAGATATAATGCATTATTATAATTTTTTTCCTGACAGTGTTTCCTGCAAATGTTCAGTTCCAAAATTACAAATCATAGCTTTACAAACAGTTGTGTCACAGATTGCTGGTTAATCTGGCATTGCATCAAACGGACCACTTTCTAGTTTAGTGCCTATAGCAGAGAACTAATTCCAACATGTTTGTTAATGGGTCATGAGATAGAAAATACTTTTCAGTTGAGTGTACCATAACATTTATATCTTCATAGGTGTTTCAAAATGGTGGCTAGTGTAGACATGATCATAGCGTATGAGAAGAAGCTGAAGTGAGCTCAAAATTTTGTTTTTGTTGTGAGCCTGGTAGATGTTCAAAGGAAATGATTTACATATTTATTTTTATATATTGTTCTAACTTCCACTAGGGGATGCTTAACAGGAAAGTGATGCATTTGCTAGCTTTGGCCATGAATACCTATTTACGACTTTTGGAATTTTCTCAATCTTGATCTAGGCTTTGGCATCTCCTTTGGTTACTTGGAAGCAAAGCTAAATTTGAAGAAGTCAAAACTTTTTTCCCCCCTGAAGCTCTGCACCTATTTTGAGGTCAGGCACATTGGCAGTCTAGTATAAATATTATCAATAACTCTATGTTCACATTAGCAGGTAAAGTCATTTATGTTGATTTTCTCTTTTTAGGTTGTCTATCGAGGATGTGTAGCAACACTGTCGGTAGTAAGAATGTATAGTTAAAAACTAAATAATCAGCGCACATGCTTATTAGTGTGAAAATTGGTTGTTGAATGTACGTTATGTGCTTGGCACTGGCGATCACTTCTGCTTCCTTCCAAGCTTTATTTTTCTTCATAAAGGTTCTCTATATATTTAATAAGAGGTCACGTATTACAGAATAAATACAAAACCACAGTCGTAAATTTTTCTTCCACCTTTGTAATGGTAACTAACTGCAGGGAGGAAGTAAAGTTGTAAGCGAGGAACTGAATAAATGTTACACTGCACGGGTGTGGGAAGCGTGGGTAGCGTTTGATTCGTGGCTTTTGCACAGTATATATAATTTGCAGGGAGGTGAGAGAATCTCACCTCAAACTCACCTCAAGTCTCAAATCTCATGTATCACTAGCTGCTGCTGTTTTGTCATGGGTTACCCAGGGCTAAAGTTTAGCAAGACGTTTTAGTGATCCACTTTTATAAATCTGTTACTAATGCATGTACCATGGTCAGTTTTCTAGAGACTTACAACCTCCAATCTTTTACATAACTTAAGCATTATTATTACCCACACAAGATATTTTATTTGAAAGAAGAAAAAAAATTATTAAGAATCATGATTTGAGAAAGCTGGGGGCTGATGCAGCTCTGTTAAAGCAGTCAGGAAAATCAAGATTCCATCACTGCCAGGTCTGGTTTGTATGTTAACCCTGACATATGAGATAAAAACTACAAATAAAAGCCCCCTAGAGAACTGAGAGCTTGAGGTAAAAGCTCCATCCTGCAAAGGAGTGCAACAAGCTCTGAGGTTTGGACAAGGGATTCCTGTTGTGTCTGGCTGCAGTGCATTGTGAGTAATGCTTTTTTTTTACTTCCTAACCCGGGAACAGATTTCTCAACTTGTAGCCACTTTTGGAGGAGCTAATCTCATGAAAAGTAAGATAGAATTTTTTGTGCCATCTGTGTTGCACAAGCAGGGTAGCTTCCTGGCCTCCTTTGCATGCTACACCTAACGGGTGGAGGAAGTCTGCTTTGTAGCAGACCACAAAAAGCAAAAAAGTCGAGTGACGCAGATGGTGGTCATAGAAAGAAAAACAGAATTTGGGGGAAAAGCTCAACCGGAGGAAACTGTTAAGGAAACGCTGCTGAGAAGCCATTGTGTTCACGTTTGCAAACTCGCTTTTTGCTGCCGCTACAATGATTGTTCAGTGGCATTCACTCGGAAACACATGGGTAAAAATGTTATGCTTTTTCAGACTCCTCAAAATGGCAAGTGGTTGCTACAAGGCTTCTTTAATTATAACTCATTATTGTTAGCAATTATTTGGATAGCTTTCATCAATAGTTTTCAGACTTTTTTTTTTTTAAAGATACTTCATTGATGAAAGGGCTAACTGTGGAGTCAGTGTTCTTTGACAGTGTTGAGTTTCCTCTAGATATGATTAGCATCCAAATGCAAAATAATGATAAAGAGATAAACTTTAAAGTAAAAAGATTAAACAACCATCTCCCTAACAAATGCATTCATAAGAGAAGATTACATCAGCAATGTAGGCCTCGAGTCAGTATCTAAGCCAGAATCTGCTCAAAGAGGCCCTGAAACCTTGGAAAGATGTAAACATGTTTCCTTACAGATATTTATTTTAATATGGTTAAGCATATCTACGAGACTACACATTCGCAAATAGCATGCAAACTTTTTCAGTTTATCCCTGAAATGCCAATGTGTCACCAGGAAAGCTTTGTGCATATAAGCGCAATCCTCATCCTAATCCTCAGGACCCAATCTCCAGTTTAGGATTACCTCTGTACCCATGAGAACATTTACACACAGCTGCCTTCCATGCATTCCTGCATTCCTTGGGTTAAATATTAGCTGTGGACTCAAGGTGTGTGTCTGGGCATTCACACTGCTTAGTGTTTACTTAAAAGTGTAATTGTGTGAGGTGTGTGTACGGTATGTGGAGGACACAATACAAACTGCTTAAGAAACAAACACTTTTAGGAAAACAATTGATATTAAATAAAGAGTATTTAAATATGTCAAATGAGGAATATAAAAAAATCAATTAATATTCAAAAACAAATAATACATTTATACAAAATAAACATATACTGTATGTATTTTACAATAGGAGAGAAAATTAAGCATATTAAATGTATAAAATGTGGCGGCACGGTGGTGTAGTGGTTAGCATTGTCGCCTTGCACCTCCAGGGTCTGAGTTTAATTCCCGGCCAGGCTCGATTCCCGTCTCTGTGTGCATGTTCTCCCTCCACGACCCTGAATACAGGATAAAGCAGTATAGAAGATGAGTGAGTGTATAAAATGTGATTCTGTAAAATAATGGGCTTAATAGCTGTTATTTTAGAAAACTGAATTTGTCATAATTTTTTCACAATACAACTTATACATAACATAGTGTGGAGATATGGATAAACCAGTTGTTTGACCCCAGCTATTTACCTGTTGGACGTTTGTGTTAAGGCAGCATGGTGGTGTAGCAGAACTCCAGGGTCAAGTGTTTGATTCCTGCCTCGGGCCTTATGATCTCCCTTCGCATGGTGGGTTTCCTCTGGGTAATCTGGATTCCTCCCACAGTGCAAAGTCACGCAGATTATGTTAACTGGCGCTCCAATTTAGTGTGTGAATGAGTATGTGGGTGTGAATGTGTGCCCTGTAATAGATTGGCACCCTGTCCAGGGTGTACCCTGTCTCGTGCTCTAAGTTTCCTGGAATAGGCTCCAGGCTTCCCCTGACCCTGTACAGGATAAGCAGTATAGAGAATGAATGAATGAATTAATTAATTAACTTTTGTGCTGATATTTTTCTTTCAGAGATTCTCTATAGCCTTATGAGATCCCCCACATTTTCTCCCAACTCCATTTAATGTATATGTTTGTTAAATCCTCATATGAGGACTGTTGGGTATTACTTGTTTGCATATACTGTATTATATTGCATATTGCATCTTTTGGTATAACACTCAAGCCACATTATCTGGTGGTTATAAACAGAAACATTAAGGAAATCTAACATGGTAGATGACATTAAACTGTCTGGATACAATCCTTTGTGAGAACAGTGTTAGTATTTGGAAGCGAAGTGGGTGAGGTCCTAATTCAGTCACAAAATATCAGCAGAACAGCAGAAATGAATCACGTTAATAATGTAATCACTGAAAGGAAGACACTACTGCACATGTTTTGGGTGAAGCACAGTTTGAGGATATTTTTGAGAATTCTTTATTAAACCTCTCTATACATAAAAACGTTACAGAAAATACCGTCTTCTTTTTTTCTTACGGTTTTTTGACATTTTATTACATGTATATCTCATCTTTGATGTTACATAAGTAATGTTTATTGGTCTAAAGCATCAGATGTTGCTGGCAAAACAACCTTAGATTCTTCACTTTCTATTTAGCTTGTCTAGGCTTTTGCAGGCATTTCATTAGGTAGATAAGCAGGTTCTAAATAAAAGATGGTATAAAGATAGACATTCATTGGTGGCCAAAAGTATTAAGACAATATATACGATGTATTATTGTTCTCCTTGTGTACGAAACAACTGATTTCACTAATTGATTCTAGTTTATCTGGCAGAAGAGTTGTGTTAATGAGCTGAAAATCTAGTGAAAATCTGGCTATGTGACAATGATATTGAGGTTCCAGAGCCATGGCCTAGTGACGGAGGCAGTGGCAGTCAAGAAACTGTCTTCTGTACATGATTTTCAGGAAGCAATCAAGCAGACATGGATTGAATCAGTAACACCAGACTAATGCAGACATATTTTTGACTCTTTCCAGAAGATTTTAAAGAATGAAGGACTTCATACTAAATATTAATTTTTGTATAGCAATTCCATTGTTTAAAATAACAAATTATTCTCATTAGCATGATTGTCACTATCAATATACAATATAGAATCTGCGTGGGACTTGGAGTAAAATCTGTAAATATAATTTTCTGCCTGTGAATGGTATTAATTAATTTATAAAAAATTATAGCAAAATTAATAAATCAGTGTGTGGTGCCATTATAGGAAAATAATACATTTTGGGGGAGATAACAGTAACTCAGTTAACAGTAGTCAGAGGTTACTTTACTATATCATTGATGGGGACAGTGTTACCTCCCCAAAGTTGATTATATTCCTATAACTGCACTCCACGATGCTTATTCTTCTAATTCTCATTTGACCATTCTTTAAGAATTGTCAATTTAATTTTGTTTATTTAAATTAAATACTTCTATCTGTGTAGAGTGACATTCAATATTGTGTAACTTCCACTAAGCACACACGGCTTTACCTCTGATAGTTACAAAGTTCTGACACTGGAGACTCCTTCCACATAAAAATAAACACCTCCTTACAGAATCCTTTACCATACTGATAATTATTTATATATGTTTTAATTTGTCTATATAAACAATAAAGTATCAGAACAAGTGCATTGAAATAAACCTGTGATTTGCTGCTGCACTACTGTCAGTGAAAATTATCAAGTGCTTTATAACCAATCATAATTCAGCAGCGCTGCAGTATAGAATGGTACAATGATAACGAGTGACAAATATCTAAAAGTTATTTCAGGAAAACCCATTTTCAGATTGGGCCCGGTCAGAGAAGAAACACAAACTTCAATCCTTTGAAATTGCATTAATTTAATAAAAAAAAGAGTGATGTTAAAATGCCAAGGTTTACATTATCCTTTTGATGTAGTGATATCTTCACTCTAATCCTTTTTCCATGCTTATCGGAAATTGCTTGTTGATAGGCCTTGTCTACACAATCTTTATTCGTAAGCTTGGTTATAACCTGTTATTACTTCTACAGTTATAAAAACATGTTTTTTTTTCCTGTCTTAAGTGAGAGAACTTGAGACAGTGTCTCTTGTTTATCCAGACCTTCTCTAATGCTCCTCTTATTTGTTTTTGACCTTCAGGGGAGCCTTGTTCAAGTTTGTGACCCCAGTGTGACCATCATGGGCGAGACCGGTAAAATGGCGAAGCCATGCATGGGCCTTGTGCTGGTTGAGTTCGGGTACGAGTACAGAAACCAGGATGGCTGCATGGTATCCATCAAACCTAATGAGAGGTACACACTCCTGGCAAAGACCAATGACCATTGGTGGCACGTACGCAAAGATGAGTCCACCAAGCCATTCTATATCCCTGCCAAATACGTCAAGGAGCTACCATCCACTCTGCCTTCGCCTCTGGACTTTGTTGAGACCCCTCTACCCAAGCCAGTGCCTCCCATTGTGTCTGAGCTCACAGAGAAGGCCAAGTCCAATGAGGTAACCATCAGGACACGCTCTCCAGGGAACCACCGCAAGACAGAGAACCGCATGTCCACATTTGGCGTCCCATTGGATATCCACGATCCTCCATCATACAATTATGGAGGTTTATCAGATCCAGTTATTTCCTTACAACCAGTGTCAGTTTCAGAACCAGTGAAGAACAAGAGAATCAGTATCGCTGCAAACTTGCTATTAAGCTCCCAAGAGTCATTAAAGAAACCTCGTTCACCAAGCCTGAACCCTGCTGACCTGCTGCTTCGCCAGGCCAAACCTGTGGATCCACCGGTACTCAAGAACCTGATAGACTCCAGGCCTCTGGTACAGCCTGAGCCACTTATCGAGCCAGAGGAGGAATCCAGCCCAATGCAGACGCCTTCCCCAGACTCGGAGAACATTTATGAAACAATTGCAGATTTTAACCTGGATGATTTGGTGAAAACGGAACCTGCTTCTCAGCATGATTCCGTTCAGAGTCCACCTCCATCTGCACTGCAGGGAAAGGTAAGAAATAAAACACACATATACACATTGGGCAATTAAAAAAGTGAAAGATTCTTCACCCATCTTTTTTCAAAAATCATACTGTAATACTGCAGATTGTTTTCTGTTTGAGGACCAGGTTTATGTTGGAAAGTTTTTTAATTACTTCCAAAGTTCCTGTGCTACTGAGATTAAAGTTTTCATTCTTTCATTTGTTTGTTTTGGGTAGCAGGTTTCAGTTTTTCACTATTTTTAAAACCTGACTGTCTTGGTGTCTTTGTGCAGACGTTGTGTTTGACGTGTGTTTTGTTTGTGTTGTGATGACATCCTTTATGTAGTTGGACTTATGTACGTTTGGCATACAATAGAGGACTATTGAGGACAATGCAACTATATACTCGTAAAGCGAATTCCACAACACAAGACTACACCTTCTATTCCTGGCTGTCATTCTGTCTGCTTGTCTTTTCTTTTTCTCGTTTCTTTTTTTTCTTTTCTTTTCTTTTCTTTTCTTTTCTTAACAGCAGTAACCCTGTTGTATTGTTTTGTCAGATGGGTGTAATTCGTTTATAATGTCACCATTATCCTAATGGTCCAACATCATGTCATGAAAGTTTTAGAATTTTCTGAAACAATCTAACATCAATGATGTCCCGACTTCTGTAATGTTGCCAAATTACCATTGTCACAATGCTAATTAGGCAACATTGTTGTGTTATGTCTGTCTGAATATATTTACTTATATACTTTTTCTTTCTTTTCCATTCCTGCATTTCTGTCATTTTTGTCTTTCTTTTCTATTTTTTGTGACTGTTTGTCTTCATTGCCTTCTTTGTCTTTCTTTCTTTCTTTTTTGTGACTTTTTTCTGTCTTATATGAATCTTTTCTGTCATTTCCTTTTTCACTGTTATTAAAGAAATACTGTAGTTTTACTAATGAAAAGATTCTATTTTGTACAAAAACACAACAGTAGTGACCTCATCCATGCAATTCTACATCAACACATAACACACTGAGTCCACTGAGAGGCGCTGTGTGCATGCTTGTCTGACTGACCTCTTAAAGACCGTTTTGGTGTTTTATCTTTCACTCTTGCTAACATCCCTATTGTTGGTTATCTGTCATGTGCACATGTCTGAGGATCCTCAGGAGCAGTTTACACTGGCCTAAGGTTAAGGCGGGACTGCGTACGGTCCTCCAAGTTCTTAGGCAAACTTTGGAAAAACTACCTTAAATTAAATGTTTTGGTAGCCTTCTATAGCTTACCTTCATCAACACTGCATCCGGCCTTGTGTTCGTCATAACCGCCATGTTGACTCATTCTGATGCGTTTTACACGTCAGCAGACAATAGACATTTAGAAGCATTTAATTGACTCTTTAGATTAGGAGTTATAATTCCAAGTGCTTAGATATTTGGGTGCTTTGTCTCGTACCCACATTAGACAGGACATGACTATGACTTTCACCTTTTACTGAAACAAATATACAAAATATAAATCCTACATATTCTCCACACATGGCTTGACTCTTCACTTTACATATTTTATTTTTAAAAAAAGCTCATATATATATAAAATTTTGATGTAAATCCAGAAGTTAGCTTGATAAATCATGCTCACAGCTGACTGAGAACCGGCACTTAAATTTAGCATTTTATCTGCATCTTAACTCACACGACTAATTTTATACCATGATAATGTCAAAAGTAGAATGTCAGGAATGAGGATATGTGGTTTTCTATTAATAATAGGAGAGACTATTACTGTAACGCTACTATTACTCTTATTCAAATTTATATTTATGGATATTTACACTATAATTGAATGTACCAGGGTTTTTACAATACTTTTTTACATTAGGGAGATTTTTTTTAGTTCCTCAATTTTTTATCATTTTGAGTCGTCATTTTCTTGTTGGAATCCTGTTTGTAGAGGTTTCTGGAACACATCGATAAGAACAGGGACACCAATGGCGCCAAATGCTCTAGCGTTAGATTGCCTTGTGCTGTCAACAAATAATTTATCCAAAGTACAGCAGACACGTTTAGCAACAGGAAGAAACCTCACTTATAGGGTGTGTGTTGTTCCTCTATGAGCTATGACGTGTCAAAGTATAGTCATATTTTTAAAAATATCTTCGGGTGCCTATTTTTTTCTGTAGCTTGGATGTGGTTTTTTTAGTGAAAGAATCACAAAACATAATGCAAACCAATTGAATTTGTTATTTTAAAAGTATCACTGAAAGAAATTGATAATAGTATCTACAGTATATAATCATTAGCATGTGTTTGACATTAATGACTCAGAACATTTATCTTGCAACCCACCCAAAGAACACTAATCTTTTGAGTTAGCATGTATCTAATTTTAGTACTATAATGACATTTTTGCATTTGTCACATTTTAAAGAAGAAAACCTGCCTGAAATGGAGAAGTAAACCGATGTAAATATGTTCTGGGGATGTTTCTGGCCTCATCCTTACAGTACGAGTTAGCACACAGTGGTGCCTTAAAGTTTTAGTAAGCCCAAGTTTCGAAACACCACAAGTGCTAATGCTATGTCAGTAATGGCAGTTTAAGGGTGAAGGACAAGTCATGACTGGAACAAAAATTCCTGCTGGAGCATTTCTGTACATTAGCATAAGAAGCTAGCATGTTAATGATGGTCAAGATTAGCAGAGGCTGTAGAAGCTTCAATGCATTGAAAGTATTCACCACTTTGTGCTAATCATTAGCATCCTGACCTTTCATTGCGCTGTTAGCTTCAGAAACTCGAGCTCTGCTTATGTCTCCGGAAGAGAAAAGAGAAAATAAAACTTGACACTAAGAGCTGCACTGAGAGAATGTGCAATAAAGAGAAATGTACTAATAGATTTAGCCTTGAAATGTATTTTTAGAAAATCCTTCATTTGAAAAAAAAATCTGTGATATTTTACAAATTTTTACATGTAGAGGTTTTCTCCTCTATTTTTCCACATTGTTTTTGTTTGTTTTGACAAGATTAAGTGATTTTTATAATGTTAGTGTCCTTTTGTTTTCCCCATTTTCATGTTAGTTGTTTTTATTTATTTAAACTTTATATTTGATTTTCTCTTTTGATCTTTGTTTTTTATTTGTTTGTTTGTGTTTCCCAGATTATTGTACACAATTAAATAATTCTCACATGTTCATTTTTTTCACAATTAATGTTTTTATGTAGGAATTATCTTCTTGAGGTAAAGTATTTCACATGAATATTTCAATTTCACGTGATCATTTGGTATTTTATATTTCCACACATTTAAACAGTGATTTCTAATTTAAATGTTTAACATGTAGTGGCACATGGTTTATTTGGTTATTTTTTTTATTGGATTTATTTTTATTGGATTTAATTTTTAAGTTTAGATTTATTTTTTTTATATATAAGGCATGTTTTTTGTTTTCGTACATTTTCGTAGATTTTTTCTTTCTTTCTTTTTTTAATCTGGCCTTTACATCTAACAGGATGTTGACATGAGATAAGCCTGTGCTGGTGATCTGAGTGTGAACATCTGCTGATCCTCTTTATGGGTTATTTATAAAAACTTTTTTTCATTTCTATCTTTGATTAATAGATTTTCAATCACAAGACACAGATACAGTATCTGACACTGTGATGTTCTGTGCACTTGTCATTCTGTGTGTGTGTGTGTGTGTGTGTGTGTGCCCTTATCAGATTACACAGTGACCATGAGCGTGTCAGACTCCTACTGTAGCTTTTAACACACAAAGCCAATGATGTATGACGTCTCTCTGCTCTGTGATTTAGTAGTGAAGACGACCGAGGATGAGGCACAGAGCTATAGTAAATCAGTTGTGTGTTACATGTGACATATTTTTAAAGAATGTGTAACTTTCTTGATGAGTGACTAAAACTATGATTATCTTTTCCACAATTAGCATTTATAACATTAGGGTTTGTTTTTTACATGTCACAACACAAGATTTGTTCCAGCACTCATTGCTGTGTGTGTGTGTGTGTGTGTGTGTGCTCAGTTCTGAAGACTCACTGCTCTGAAGAGTATCAGGTTTTGGTTACTCCTGACAAACACATACCTGAGCCGAGTGTAAGAACAGGAACCATCTTTATATTAGAAAAGACTTGGATTTGATGGATTTTTAGCTATGAGTCCTTATACAGAATTCTGATTGGCCAGAGGGTTTTTAGCAGATTTGTCAGTAGTGCAGCTTCACATACTGTAGCAGGTTGAATGAATGAATGCATTCCTTCTAATACATTATTGTTTCTATAGCAACAGTCTATTAACAAGCTCTTGTATGGGGGATGCATCTTAAACAGATTGTGATTTTATTGCATGATTGATTTATTAATTTATTAATTCATCTTTTATACTGCTTATCCTGTGTACAGGGTTGCAGAAGACTTAGAGCACTAGGCATGATGTGCTTCACTTTTCTGTAAGGAGAATTCTATTTAAGTTTTATGGAAGGAGTCTCCAGTGTTAGCACTTTGTAATAATCAGAAGTAAAGCTGCAGCTTTATTGGCAGAGGAGTTTACACTTCTTTGTGGTTTCTAGGACCAACTTAAAGAAGGAGACAAAAAAAAAAAAACAAGCTGGTGAGGAACAACTGTTAATAGTTGCTAAAACATAAGAAAGAGCAGGAGGTAACTTGTTTCATAGATGTTCATGGCATTGAACGTAGTTGTAAACTGATTTTTTTTAAAAAGTAAAACATGTTGTCATCTCATAAGTACAAAATAACAGCATGCTTCTTTGCATTAAAAATATACTAGCTTGATAAAAAAAAATTATCAGATTGAACAATTGTAAATGATCTGGCAACCCTGATTTCTAAACAACCTTTTCATCTCCAAGTGACCGATTTGAACTTTAGTAGCGTGACATCCTGAACCATCGTGTGTGTGTGTGTGTGTTTGTGTGTGTGGTCACGCTTGTGTGTTTACCGAACACAGGCAGTGTCTGTTACTACAACACTGAAGTACATCTCGGCTTATGTGCCAAATATGTGGGGGCACAACACACTGTTTACACACACACACACACACACACACACACACACTGCTGCAAGAACACAAGCAGTTAAATGCTGTGGTCACATGACCACACCCCTCTGTCCAGAACACATTCTGTGAGTTGGTGCCTGTACTTGACTGCCATGTTGCCAGGTGTTGCTTTTAAAGTTAAACTGGAGCATGTAACATATAACATTTGAATAAAATGCATACTGAAATTGATTTTTATGGTGATAGCTTCCTTACTCTTGATCCTGTGAGTGGTTACAGGTTACAGGATCCCAGTGCAGAAGTAATGTTGTCTTGGGAGCAAACACTAAATTCAAGGTGCCATGTTGTGCTGTTTTTAATTAGTTAGATGTCCCACCACTTAGATCATGCACTCTGGTTTCCCTGAAACTCCTGTTTCAGCCCTGTCTGTAGGTTTAAATGCCATCGAAAGGTCATTTGTGAATGTTCATTTCTAGACGAAATTGAATATATATAAATATGATTATATTTATTGGATAATATTATAAAATTATTATATATAATTAATATATTTTTGAAATCATAAAATGTAGGCAAACCATAAATGACCAAGCAATATAAAGGGTTAAAGGGTGTAGTTTGTCCAATCTGGCAGCCCAGCTGTTAAGGGGAGTGGTCAGGTGGCTGTGGTAAGCTGGCAACCAGGTAACTCAGGCAGGTGTGGATTTTTTTTAGCAGAGGGTGGAAATGAGTGGACTCCAGCGCTCAAGGGATTTCAGACAGGTAGAGTTTTTATTTCTACATTCAGAGGCTTTTAGTCTAGACTCGTACTAGTCTGTATTCTAATGTGCTATACCATGTGCACTACAGCATACTCAATCTCAGGATACTGTACTGTACTGTGTATACAGTTATTTGTTGTGGTTTGAATAAGGATCGTACGATATTAGGATGAATGATCATGTGCTACAAAGTCATGAGACCTGATCAGACAACTACACTTGCGGAGACATTTTCTCATTGCTGTGTCGATATTTTGGTAGTTAAATAATTGAAAAAAATTTATAAGGTTGACTCAAAGCAGAGAGAACTATTTAAAGCATCCTTTTATTAACTGTGGTTGCATTCGTCTACTGTATTTTGAATTTTCTATTTTGACTCTATTTTGAATTTTCTAAAATCGGTGCAGATTATTACACAGATGACATACATCTAATATTTGGTCAAATTTTTCTGTAGCACATTTCACCTTTAGCAGACGTTTTTGGTAACCAACAACTAATTTCTGGGAAATTTCTGGTTTGGATTTTGGTTGGCAGACTTCGGCAGAATTTAATTCAATTTACTATTTTTTAAGTGAACACATCAAAATGCACGACTTTAACTTAGCCTGCTTTATCCATTCCACACCCAGCTTTGATGTGTGTTTAAAAAAAAAAGTCAAAGTACGATGAGCTGCAGTTGGAGCTATGGTTAGAGCTCTACTAGGCCACCTAATTGGACTCCGTCCTCGTCCTATTATACAAGCACTCAATTTAATGACCGTATGACTTACTCCACTACAAAAGGTGGCGATATGCTCAACACGCGTCTATGCCGATTTCTGTGCCCGATTGAGATGTACATGCAAAGAGTAGCTCGACCCCCAACTGCATTATCTGTGTGTGCCACTCTGACTTCAATGACATCATGTAAATGAACTGAGGTTTGTCCATGTTTGTGATGATTTGAGGTACTGCTGAAGAATTTTGAAGTTATCCTCCTCCTTGATTACTCCTTCCAGTTCCACAAAACATGAGGCTACAACATTGCTTAACAGCATCTGCAGTGCTTATGGGTGCCACTCCTGTGTGGCTAGTATCACTATGATCAACGTGGGAATACATGTGTGCCATGCCACATACCCGCACATCCCCGAGAGAGAACACCCAATCTGCTCTATCTAGGATGGCTGGGAATTGAACTTGCGATCTCCAGGTGATAGTTGCAAGCATTTTGCTACTGACCACTCTAACTCTCTAACACTCACCACACTAACTGGTTGGGCTTGGACTAAATGCATATTAATATCTCAAATTTTATCCAATAATTTACTCATATAATAACAGTACAGTAGCAACATTTCTCACATGCAGTATGTTTTCTAAATACTGAGTATGATCAAAATAGATTGTAAGTCAGTATTACAGTATAATAGGCTAATGGTAGGCACTCAGTGCTCTCAGGGCAGCATCCAGAGTTTGAATCACACACGGTCCATTTATTTTCAAGCTCCAGTGGCGCAATCGGTTAGCGCGCGGTACTTATAAAGCAGTACAAAGCTGAGCAATGCCGAGGTTGTGAGTTCGAGCCTCACCTGGAGCAGTGTTTATTGGCGTAAAGGTTTCTGTGGTTTATGGCGCTCTGTTCAGATCACAGTCTCTCCTTGAGGTGGGGATGTGAATCCCACTTCTCACGTTGCTTGTTAGTATAGTGGACAGTATCTCAACCTATCAAGCAGAAGCCCAGGGTTCAATTCCCCAATGGGGAGAAGCCAGTCTTTTGGGAGAAGAGTATTTAAAGTCTGAATTGCTGATTGGAAGTTTGATGTTTCAAGCTCAATCTCCAACAAGTTGCCACCGTTGGGCCCTCGAGCAAGGCTCTTAATCCTGTCTGATCAAGGGGGCCCTTGACCCTGCGCTCTGACAGTATGACCCCAGCCTACTAAAGCTGAGATACTGTATGTGAAGAATAAAGAATTTCACTGTGCTGTAATGTATATGTGACTTATAAATGGTTAACTTATTATACACTTGTCAAGTAGTGTTTTATGATAAATGTGTGAAAACGGCTCAGCAAGTTCAGAATTTTAAACATGATGAATGATTATGGCTTTTGTACCAGATTTGTTGTTGCTTTTTAACCGATCACATGTTCTTATGGAAATGATGTAGCTAAAGGCAAGTCATCAGGTCAGAGACAGGTCAGGGCTGAGAGGGTCAGCGCAAAAAAATAAAAATGAATAAAAATTATAAATTTTTGTAAGTAGTTTGCTTCTCCGCATGTAAACAGGTCTAATTGAGTTTCCTGCTCCTACTGTAATTATCAGGAAATGTTGTTTTAATTATTTGAGGCTGTTCTAACAAGTATAAAGTATTAATCAACTTGGTTTTGTACAAGATTTAAGCAAATGAACGTTGTATGGTGATGTTATTGTGTGTGGAGCCTAATGTTCTATGAAGTTCTCACTTCCTGATAATCCGGATTTTCTAGGGAAACTCGGCAACTTTTATAACCAATGCAGGAAAATAAACTCTACTGTCCATGGTGAAACACGGTGCAAGCTTGATTTCTGGAGTTATTAATAGAATTGGTTAAATTGACAACATTGCAGTTTGAGTTGTTGTGAAACGAGTCCAAAGACCAGCTTTTGCTACTTCCTGCTTCCTGCTCAAGAAATCTGCTGTGTTGCCGTGAACATCACAAGCAGGGTCAAAATACACCGAAGAGGGTTCTTTACACGACTCATTGACAAAATAAAAACATTGACCAGGAAAGAATTTCCTTGCTGATATTATTTTATTATGATTTTAATAATACTAAAAGACCAAAAGTTACATCAGATTAATCAGTGGAAATGTAACCCTCTAAATTGTGAGTAGATCCTTAAGACATACAGTACTAATGATCAGACAGCATGGTGGTGTAGGGGTTAGTACTGTGGACTTGCACCTCCAGGGTCAGGGTTTGATTCCTGGCTCATGGGTTTCACACAGTCCAAAGACATGCAGATTAGGCCTAGTGATGATCAGGGATTTAAAGAAAATACATCCAATTAGATTCTGATTGGTCAGAAAGGTTAATCATTTTCTATAATAGCTCTGACAGAATTGCATCTCAGGTTTATATTAATCACTTAAAATGTATTAATTAAAAACTCTGTTTCTATAGCAATAAATTATTCATGAGTTTTAATAATGTATTGTACATGATTATTGATGCAGTAAAGTTTTTCATAAGGAGACGTTTATTTAACATTTGACAAAAGGAGACTTCTAGTATTTTATATTCTAGTAATTCTAGTAATTATAATATTTGTTAATTTTATTAAATATAAACAGATAAAACAGCTGAATAAATCTGAAATCCTGTAAATAACTAATAAATAAAGATAGTGATTATCAGCAAGTTTCTGTGGTATAAGAGTAATAACATTCTCCAGTACATGCTGTTAAAGGAAACTAATCAACTTCAGGGTGACAGCAGTGACTGCACTTGACTGATTATTTTTCCAGAATATTATATCTCTATGTTGTTTTACCGCAGTTTTGTAGTAGTGCATATAATTCGGAAATACTTTACGAAATCTACGTTTATCTGCTGCCCTTTTTAGGAAGTTATTTCTGTATTTGTGTATTGTGTATATTATTATGGGTATGTGTGTGTGTGTGTGTGTGTGTTCTCAGCAGGTAAAGCTGGTTAGCATAATGTCAGCTGATTAAGAGTCTCTGAAAGGTCATGTATGAAGAACAGGTTTACTTTCATGTGTGTTGTATGAGTGTTGGTTGGTTAGGTGTGGAGGAAGTATGTGTTTGTCCTCCATTTTCCTCAGTTGTGATGTCAGAACATGTCTGTCATGATCCTAAATATAATCTATTCTGGCTATGGGGATGGGCGTGTCTTCATGATGTACACATTATCATCATCAGAGCTAAAACTTCCTGTGCAAATATACATGTCAGATTTGAATACACACAGATAGAGGTTAGCGCTGTGGCCTCGCACCTGCTCAAGGGGTCGATTCCCACCTTGGGTCACTGTGCATGGAGTTTGCATATCCGGCAGTTCAAAGTAGGCTAATCGCTGATCCCAAATTCCCTGTATGGTGTGAATGAGTGTGTCTGTTTGTGTGCCCTGCGATTGGCACCCTGTCCAGGGTATATCCGACCTCATGCCTGAACTCTATTGTGATAGGCTCCTGGTATCCTGAGACCCTGTACAGGATAATTAATGGATGATTTAATGCTTGTGCTTGTTGTTGACCTGAAGGTCATAAGATCCTTAACATATCTGTGGATATGAACTTGAAGTGAAGTTAAAGTCTCAGAACCTCACCCTGACCCTAATCCCGACCTTAAGCATAAAATAACCCTTGACACTAAGCTGAATCCCAACCCTTATCCTAGCCCTAATTCGAACCCTGATCCTGGTTGTTGTTTGTTGACGTTTCATTAAATGCATTAAAAAGCATTTTTTCTATCATTTACAAAAAAGGCTTATAGATCGATAAAATTATTTTATTTTTTTTATTTATAAAAATGTAACAGTTAGATCCAAAATCACGTGAGCTGCTTAAAGTCAGTTCCCACAAGTCAACTGTTCTTTTTTTGTTGTTGTTGTTGCTTTTTACAAAGAAGATTGTGATACCAATGATATCCCAAACAAAACATGCTAAAAGACATTTCATCATGATGTTGATATTATATCATTATGTCACCCAGCCCTAATACCAAACATATTTTATCACCCTGTGTTTTGAAATTTGCATTATGGCTCTAGAAGAGACGAACGAGTGCTTCCCAGAGTGTCTTTCTACTGAAGACCCAAACGATATAAAACAATATTATCTAAGATGTCATTACAACCTCAGTATTACCCAGAATTCTTTCTACTGCTCGTTAAAAATGAAACATGTGGTTTAATCTTTCCAGGCATGTGCATGTGCAGCCTCTAAAAAATGTAGTGACGTGACAGAGTCAGATGGCAACACAATCCGAGCGATACTCCAGAAATGACTCCACCTCTATGTGGAAGACGAATCCCATATGAACAGGGCTTAAGCGCGGTGTGTATGCACTGTTTGTTTTGGTGTAGCTGTGTGTCTCAATTTGAGTTAATTCACTAGTGCTGATGCTCAGCTTGGCAGAAAATAAATATGACTCATTTTCTTTGTGTATAACACGCACACACACACACACACATACACACACACACACACACACACACACATCAAACGAAACTTCATAAAGAACAATGAAGTCTTTTGTAGACACAGTTACACGGTGTGTGTGTGTGTGTGTGTTTATAACAACACAATAATTACAAAAACTGATCCGATGCGGATGAAGGCGTGGACTTTGTGTCCTGGTTTGGCTTAGTTAGAATCATCCACCTGCCGTTTTACAAGCTGCACAATTTTACATCCTAAGACACCACTGTGTTACACACTGTTGCACTTTTACACACATTTCACACTTTAAAGCTTCAGTTTAACCTGAAGGAAGTGATAATGATAGGTCTGTGGTTAACGCTTTGGCCGCTTAAGCAGAAGGTCATGAGTTCAAATCCCAGTGGCCTATGAATAAAAGTGCCACTGTGAATAAATACAGCAGGCGGATGATATAACCATAGTCAGTAATTTTACAACTATACTGTATTTTACAATAACAGTACCAGATTGGATAAATGCTATAATATTATGTAGCATGTTAAGTAACAAAATATGTAAATTTCTCATATTTTCACAATACAGCTTTGCTGATTTGTAAACAGAACCAAACAAAGTGATATACAGTATGCATCAGGTATTATTTATTTCATGAATGTTATCTAACACTTCAAATATTAGGTAATTTTATAATTAAGGGACAAATTATTAAATAATTCAAGAAAAGTGCCTCATCGCTGTACAATATCTACTGCCGCAAAACAGCAGTGTTTAAGAAAGTTTTGTGCAAAATAAAGAAAGAAAATATTTTTTGTCATTACAATTAGCAATTTCAGAACTTTACAGATCTGTTATAAAAGTTTCGTATTAAAGTAGGCTCATACAGTTACACTTTTTTTCTTTTGTTATTTAAAGGAAATATTATATGATACTTCTAATATCACAAAAAATTGAAGTCAATTTTATAAGTTTAAACAATTTAGAATTTTAAACAGCTGACTGAATTTCATTTACATGCTTAATTATATATTTTTTTATCAGAAACTTTTTTTTCATTATATTTCAGTTATTTTCATTATATTTCATATGATATTTAATTTCATTATTATTACTTTTTCATTATTACATTACATTACATTATTACATTATTATTACATATTACATTTTCAAAGTTATTTAATTTTAGATTTTGTGATCACATTTTATGAATTTCTAAGATTTTCTTGTTTTTGGTTTTTACAGTTTTAATGATTCAGTACAAAATTCTTATATCAGATTAGAATCCTTAACGCTGAAATTTCTCAGAACCCTGAAACAGATTGTTCAAATTTTAACACTTGTTTACAAAAAATCATTTTGAGATCAAATAATTAATGGTTATAAATACTTAAATAATTAATCTGCAATTATATCACTTTTCCATAATAAATGATTCTTTAGCTTAACGCTTACAAAAGCAATGACAAAGTTTTTCAGAGATCCAGAAATAGTTCCTGTGAATACAGTATATCATCACGCTGATGTTTTTAAGAAGGAATTCAAATAGGATTATGGAGGTTTAAAAGGAGTCTTTACTCGACCCGAGGGAGATGGAGCTGGATGGTGGCTCTCGTGAAACCGAAGGTGTGTCCATGTTCGGCATGTTTCATGTAAATAGGAGTGAATAATAAATCAGTTGGTGTTGTGGTGGGCCGGTGCGGTTTCAGGCTCTCATTGCTTGCAGGGATGTTTCTGTTCCTGTTCTGGCACCTACTCTGATAACTCTCAGAGATAACGGTGAGCGTAAGTTCATCTCCAAGTTCCAGGTTTCAGGGAACGTGTTTTCTTCCTCGTTTCATGACGAATACTAAACTGTTTGTTTATGTTCGAGTCCTCGTTCCTCGTCCTGCAGAGGAAATTGCTGTTATACAATCAGTGTGCCCTCCACCCACTAATAACCTCCACGTTGTGCCACTGTGCGAGTGTGTGTGTGTGTGTGTGTGTGTGTGTGTGTGTGTGTGTGTGTGTGTGTGTGTGTGTGTGTGTGTGTGT
>JAQMYL010000023.1:33343559-33358075 GCA_030014365.1 Clarias pachynema | reverse complement strand
ACCCCCCCACCCCCACTCTGTGTGTGTGTGTGTGTGTGTGTGTGTGTGTGTGTGTGTGCGAGTGTGTGTGTGTGTAATCCTCAAGAGAACATCAACAGAGCACCCCATTTCCAACACATGTTTTGTTCACATCTACAGAAATGCAGTTTCGCTGTTCCTCTTGCTGCCGCTGTTTACTGAACCTGTTTCTCGGTAAAAATGAAAAGTGAGAAAGGAGCACAACTTCTGTTTTTCGCTCTCTGCTGCACATGTGGTTGAAACTCTTCCAATTTCTTTTCACTGGCCTTCGACATCTGGGCTGTTTTTCTCATATAAAGAATTCTTGGTGATTTTGGCCGCAATGCCGGTGGATGATATGATCCGTGATGCTTGTCGTAGGTTCGCCCCCGGCCTGGTGACCTTCTTGAGGTTTCCCAAGGTAAGCTGAGGACGAGGAACTGGTGTGTGTGTGTGTGTGTACGTGACTTGAGAGACAGTGAGAACATTGCAACATCTGAGAATCACCGTGCGTAGCGTTAATGCTGGATAATATTTGATGTAAATGCTCATTAAGATGCAACACTTGAAAATTATTCATTTTAAAAAATTATGTTAGTTCATTTAGTTAATTGTTTTTTTTTACATTGCTGACAAAGTGTCATGTCGTCATTATTATCAGTTCATCCCACTTAACTTAAAGTGTGCACAAGTGCTGCAATCCAGATTATTGTGTGTGTAAAATTCATATTTATTCATTCAATTAATATAAGGGGTGTTCAAGTCAAAAAGGGACTTGTGATGAAATTAACAGGTGAACAAATGCGTAAAAGTGATTGACAGTGATTGTGGCAGAAGACTTCAAGCGCAGTACAGTGATAAGACGCATCTGTCTGTGGGAACTCTACACCCAGTTATTCACAAACATTGACTTGCACATTAATGGAACTCTGGATGTGGGAGTTATTCTTGATCTCGCTCCAAGCTATTTCCACATGTTTGGGCCATTAAAGGAGTTCTTGGGAGGCCAGCGTTTCAGACAGGCAGTCCGATCATGGCTTCAGCATACTGAGAAAACTTTCTACCTTGATGGTATCCAAGCACTAGTGAAACGCTGTGATAAACGTATTAGTGTTGCAGGGGATTGTATAGAAAAAAATAGATGGAGTTTTTTTTTCTCTCAGAACTCAGTGAGAACTCAGTGTTCTCTTATTCTGCATAATCAAATTCCCACTTTGACTTGAACACCTCATTTCGGTACATTTAATGTTTGTCATAAGAGCTACTTTCTGTTCTCTTTTGCATTACAGCAACTATAAACGCTACCAAAATCTTTACTCTCTTGTTATGTGACAGAGAAACTGAAATTACACATAAACTCCTCTGTGCTGAAGATGTAGGAACAGTGTGACTCAAACAGCTTTATGTCTGGGACTGGAGACTCCTTCCACAGGTGTTAAAAAACATCTTAAAGAAAACCTCCCCATAATAAGTATACCATAATCACACACAGCTTTGCTCTGTTTATGTGGCGCAGCTGCCGGACAAGTCCCTCTGGAGGGGTTGTTAGAACGAGTGCATTAATATCAACTTGTAGCTTTAACAGAAAGTGAATTTAGAATTCAGAATTCAACAGGACTGCGGTGTAATTAATAAAAATATGATAAATGTTAAAAAAAATCTTTATTGTTTAAGTTTATATTGCACACATATAGTATTTAAGTTTACCTTTAAGATTAAGCAGCAAATGTGTTAAATGTGTTTTTACCACAGATACAGATCAGATTTTGGACTTTTTTGCGATTTCCTGCAGCACATGTGAACCAGAGTTTGATTCAGATATGAATGAATTCGAATTATTGCATCGAGCTGTGCTGATGGCATTTCTGTGTCGCTCGCAGACATCTTCGGACTGACTTATGCACAACGGAAAGTTCATCAGAACCGTCTGTCTCTGTGCTTCCTCTCCCCTGAGGGGAGCGATAATTTGCAAAGGAAAAAAAACATTAGCTGGACATTTCCCCAGTTTACAGGAACTCTCTAGCAGGCTGATTGCAATAGTTTATACAGTATATATTTGTTTTCTGACTTAAAAAAAAAAAAAAAAAGAGTTTCATCGCCATTCTGCCTTTCATTCTGCAGCTGTCGCAGTGATGCTGGGGGATTTCTGTTACAGTTCTTTGTAAAAAGTAGTTTTCTGACGCTGTCTGCATGCCAAGTGCTGTTTGGTTCGGCTGTGTCCCAGGAGAAAAACAAAAAAAGCCACATACACATACACTTTTGTAGTGTAACTGACCTAATGCTTTTCATGACACATTTTTCACAAGTTTCACACCTCACTTCGTTGTTAATTGAGTTCCTATTACAGTTTCAGTGTACAAAAATTCACCTTGAGGTGGACTGGTGTCTAATGCAGGGTGTGTTCCCTCCGCACACCCAGTATTCCGACTAGACTCCGGATCTCCTCTGAATTTCACTGAAAGATTTTTTTCCTCTTACACAACAACAAAATGACCACACTTTTTTTCTTTCTTTGTACGATGGGCGTTCACATCAAATTGGGACTAGTGTTGAAATTTCTGGTGAATGAAGGTGTACAATCGATTGACATTTACAGAAGACTTCAAGCACAGTACGGTGATGAGAATTGTAGCCAGTAAAACAGTGCAGATATTAAAAAAAGGCCATACGTCCGTGAACGCTGGATAACTTGTCGCCAACCTGCAGTTCTGTGGGAACCTGTACGCACAATCATTCACCAACACCACTTGCACATTACAGGAACTCAACTGGAAGTTATTGCCACATCTCCCGTACAGTCCTGACCTCACTCTAAGCCGTTGAAGGAGTTCCTGGGAGGCCAGTGTTTTAGACATGAATCAGACAGGTCTGATCATGGCTCTGGCGTACTGAGATAACTTTCATCCTTGATGGTATCCAAGCACCAGTGATACGCTGGGATAAGTGCATTAGTTTAGCAGAGGATTATATAGAGAAATAAAGAGGGTTTTTACTCTCAGAACTGTATTCTGTTATTTTGCACAATGAAAAGTCCCGCTTTGGCTCGAACACCCCCCATAGTTACTTTTAATGTTTTGGAATGTCAGTCTAAGTTACCAGAACATCCCATGTCACATCCAATACCTAACTAATAAACTCTATTATAAAATGCTTATTAACCAGGCACAGGTCACCCATTAAACCATTATTAAACCAACAAGAACAGGGAGAAATGGTGTTCATGGTATTGGTGTTCATGGTCTGAGTGAAACAGTTTGTGTGTGTGTGTGTGTGTGAGGTTGAAATCAGGTATGGATATCTGATCCCTCTCCTCTCTGTCTCTTTTGTTAGTGCTGAATAAAGGGACAGGCTCAGGTCAGGGATTTCGCTGCTCCACTGTGCTTTGTCCTGCCCAGGTTTCCATGGGTTTTTTGTTTGAGTTGATGATGGGAAAACTAGCGCCGGTATAATATTCGCACAGAGAGCAGGAACCATGTTGAGGTCACAATGAAAGCGGATTTGAAGTGTTTGATATTAAAAAAGGGCCTTGGTGGTGGATATTTGACATCTTCTGCCTGTCCACAGCAGCTGATCTCTGCACGCAGAAATGTCTAAAAACAGATTTTTTTTTTTACTTTTTCGTATTCTGGATGCTGGTTGGATGAGTAGTCTGGACAACAAGTTCAGGCATGATCTCAGTGTGCCTAGTGTGTTTTGAGTGAAAAGCGTCTTATGTAACATCTGCCTTACCTGGTAGCGTATTCAGTGTGATCATAATACTGTAGAACACAATGCTTCTGGGGAATTAGGCCACAGGCAATCCTGAAGCCTTTTTCATCTTCACTAGGTGAGGCAAATGTTGACGGATCAGATTCCTAGCCCTTTTCTTTTTTTATTAGCCTTAATTTATGCCCTACCTTAAATCTTTACACTTCCAACATGGAGGAATTTTAAACATTACCACTCATCCATCTTGCCATCATTTTATTTCAGTTTCGAGTGCTTTTGCTAATATCTCTTTCTTTCTTCTCCTTAGCAGGAGCGTGAGAACCCCACTACAGCAGTGTACGCTAATGTATCTGAACTGAAGAAGCTCTCATTGCGCATACCTCCCTCATCCACCTCAACCTGCTCGTCTCCCGGCCTCCCGCTCACCCCCGCTCCGGACTCGCCTGAATGGGAGGGGCGACCTGAACTGGACAACAGCAAAATGTTCTACCCCTCCACGCACCCTCGGACCCCGACCCTGCCCTCAGTTATGGATGCTTCGGCCTTGCCCATCCCAGCAGTGCCTGCTCCGTCTGTGCCTGCTCCGTCTGTGCCTGCTCCATCTTTACTGCCTCCAACTCTCCTGCCGGGATCAGACTGGGAACAACATTTAGACGAGACCACAGGGAGACACTACTACTACAATGACTCGCTGAAACAGTCAACCTGGGCTGCCCCTGAGCCGCTCAGCCCTCAGCTGGAAGGACCGGTAAGAACATTCCGGAGGATAGTGTGTGATATTTGTTTTTTGTCCTTAAGCAATATCACAATTGAGGTTGTGCTGTGGTGATGGATATCACATGGCTCTGATGCAGGCGTAGGCACAGAGGCACAGCCCAAGTATGCTGATATTCAGTACAACAGCACAACCTCAAGTGTGATACTGCTTTTATGCAACAGTTCCACAAACACAGATTATGATTTGTTACTTTATTTAACCAGTTATTTTGCTCCACCAACACATATCTTTCCACAACAAATCTTGTCCGGAGATCACAAGTTCGTTTCCCGGGTTATGCTGTAACCTCTCGCAGCTGGAGGTCTAGAGAGAGCTGATTGGCCGAGCTCTCTCAGAGGGGAGGGATGAGAGGTACTCAATGCTCCCACATTAATCTCACGGCTCGACAGCCAATCAGGGGCATCTGTGAGCTCATGCAAGTGGAAGAAGCGGATAGCGCTGTCCTCCGAGTGTGTTACGCCACCCCCAACGTTGCGTGAGCAAGCAGGTTGAAAAGATGCCGTCGGCTGCCGTTATGTGGTTTCCAACCGAGTGGTAGTTCGGCCCTCCCAACTGGGTGGTAGTAGTAGCTTAATATGGGAGCCCCCTAGTGACGGGGAGGAATTGGACACGACTAAAATCAGGGGAAAAATCTAAGAAAAAAAGAAGAAAAAAAAGGTTAGGAGAATAAACCATAAAGGTGGTTAACAGTCCTGAGAAACTTACGAATTTTACTTTATATTTCCACTTATTCCACTTTAGAATAGTGGAATAAACTCCGTTAACTTCCAGATTCTGGGGTTGAATCAAAAACAGCATTAAATGGAAAGCCACAGTAGTGCGTTATGTAGGGTGTACAATCCTTTATTCCACACAACAAGTGGTGCCCTTGCTCAGGAGTTAACGAGGGATTTTTAATTCACCCTTGTGTTAAAAGCTAGTTAGGTTTGTAGCTTGCGTTAGCCATGAACAGAACAACACGGATGGTTCGGTATGTCTTAGAAGCCATAACTAAAGAGACAGCGTGGTAACATTATCAAATGTGCGTTCTTGCTGAAAGTGCTTCTGTGACTGGTTTTGAAAGTGGGTTTTGGCAGGCAGCTGCTCTCTCCTCAGTACAACCCTCAGTACTGCGGACCATACAGACCTACTTTCACCAATGCTGCAACCGACATTTAATGAAATTAACAACTGTAGAATACCTGCTCATAGTTAAACATTTCAGTGCTGTTACCATTTATTATCATCACTTGTGGAATACCTCACATCTAATCAGCTTACTCCGTCTCCGTCGGAACTAACTGTTGTATAAAATGCAATAAAGCACTTTGAGAACTTGCCATTATGGTTGTTGTTGTAGACATGGCTGCTGCTGCTTTTTTTCGCCTTTTTTAATTTTTTTATTTTTAGAATGTTTAGCTATAACAAGTGGGAGGAACAGCCAAGCACAAAGGCCACGCCTCCTCCATTGGTGATTACTGGCACATAGAGACCATGTCTTCTTCACAGACTTGCACAAAAGCCATCCCTCTATTCCTACTTGTTTGGAATCGATGGGTTTTACATTCATGGGGGGCCAAGACACACAAGCCCATCACAAATCAAACAAACAAGGAAACAAAAAATATTTCTACACTACTGTGCAAATGTCTTGACATCCAACCACCACCACTACCATCTTTCATTTCTTCATATTTTGCTTCCAAAGAGCCATATTATAATTACTAAATAATACACGTGTAAACATTAATAAGAGTACAAACTGGACATGTGATCTTATACAACCATAGTCGTTGAATCAGAATCAATGAAACACATTTTCATATCTATAATTTCTTCTCTCTTTCTCCAGCCCCCTCTACCAGAAGAGGATTACCCCAAAACCGAGCGTGACACCGAGGCCAACCCTTTCAAACAACCCATCCTGCCCCGACTCAACTCAGTGGAACCTGGAACCTCCGTACCGCCCGGCTGGAGCTGCTCTACAGAGCCTGGAGGAAAAACTGTCTTCACCAGTGAGCTCACACACCAGCAGGTAAACATTAAAAATTATACATATGCTTTTAAACAAAAATAGTTATCTCCAAAAACAGGCCACGCCCACAAGTGATAGCAGGAGCAGTTGCTGCACTTCTACAAGAGAAGAAACATGACCGACCTGTCACATGGTAGCCTGATTGGCTGTTTATACGAACCAATCCGATGTAATCTTGAATGTTGTTTTTGTCATGTTACCTTACTGGTTCTTACTGTTTTATTTTATTGCTTTAAGCTGCAGATTACAATAAGTGATAATAAGATTAATTAAATCCTGATCTGATAATTGATGCTAATTGAACTAATGGACTGAGGTGATTATGTTCATCACTGTCTGTGTGTAATGTCTTTCGGTTTAGATGGGACATTTCTTAAGTCTTCAGCATTCTAACCTTTTTAAACAGCGCCATCTGTTGCTCTTATTTTTAAAGTTTGAAGACTGAAGTGCTTGTCTTTTTCCACAGTGGATCAAGTCGAAAGATGAGCAAGGGAAGACGTATTACTACTTAAAGGACGGCTCTGTGTCTCAGTGGAATCTTCCAGAGGTCAGTGTGTTCATGTCTGTTTATAAGCAGTGTAGAAGATATGCATAAGCTTTGTATGAACTATGTAGATCTCTGTATTAGCTGTCTGTGAGATGTATATGATCTCTGTATGAGACGTGTATGAGCTGTTTTTGAGTTGTTTAGGATCTCTATATGAGCTGTGTATGAGCTGTTTATGAGATGTGTATGCGATGTTTATGAGATGTGTATGAACTGTATGGCCTGTCTATGAGATGTGTATGAGCTGTGTAGAGCTGTGTATGAGATGTGTATGAGCTGTGTATGAGCTGTGTATGAGATGTTTATGAGCTGTGTATGAGATGTGTAGAACTGTGTATGAGATGAGTATGAACTGTATTCTGCATCCACACTGCATACACATCTGTGTATGAGATGTGTATGCAGTGTGAATGCAGTTTGTATGAGCTGTGTATGAGCTGTGTATGAGATGTTTATGAGATGTTTATGAGGTGTGTATGAGATGTGAATGAGCTGTGTATAAGCTGTGTGTGATATGTGTATAGGCTATGCATAAGCAGTGTATGAGCTGTGTACGAGCTGTGTTTGAGTTGTGTATAAGATGAGCTGTGTTTGAGCTGTGTATAAGATGTGTATGAGATGTGTATGAACTGTGTATGAGCTGTGTATGAACTGTCTATAAGCTGTGTATGAGCTGTGTTTGAGCTGTATATGAAATGTGTATGAACTGTGCATGAACAGGCATCAGCTTTGGGGAACGGAGAGGAGCAGGATGGACATGCTGTTTCTAAAAACTGGAGACCCGTCCCACAAGAGGACACGGTGAGCCAGAAACACACTCTAACAGACTTTTGCAGTATATGACACTCTAATGCACTGACATATGATACACTCTAACACACTTTCCCACAATACTGTTCTAAGTGCAACAGTTTGATGTGATAGACGTGTTTAATTACAGAACTGTTACATCGATGATGTAGCACGCGCATTGATGATCCACACAGATTTGTGAATTCTGTTATACGTTATGTAGCCTGAAAGTAAAAGCACAGTCGACTCATGACTATCACTATGCCGTTGTTTCTTTACAGCAGAAGTTTTTGCCATCTCACCGCAGGATCGCTTCTGATTACAGCATTGATTCATCGAGCACGGCGAATTCAGCAGACGTACATCAGGCATGTACATAAACCTCCTTCTGTTATATTACGCTGTACACTCCTCAAGTTCTCTTAACTTTAATCAATATGCAAACGCTACCGCATTTACAAAGGAATGTTAATGGCATAACTAACAAGTATTTTAATACATTTACATTTTTTTTTACAATTGCCAATTAACCCACTGATGATAATCAGCACCTGAGTGTTAAAAACAAGAAAAAAAATTCAACCCAGCTTAAGGAACACCATAATGAACATGTTTATGGTTTATGGATCATATCTGTTTTTAAACCTGGAGCCCAGAGTCCAGGATGTTATCAACATGTCTTTTTTTTCCCCCCATTTTTGTCTTGTTTTTATCTGCCTCCACCCTCCTTCCCTTGAGAGGAAAATAAGAACATTGTAAACAACATATAGAGTTACAGTTAATGGACTATTAAATCCAATTCTAACATTGAGAGAAAAAGAAAAATAAGACAAGGAAGAGAATGAATAAGAAATACATAGATAAAAAAGGGAAAACCAGAATAAATAAAATGAAAAAAAAAAATTCAAAAACAAATTTACAAGTGTAGAAAAGACATGTGCAAGTTCTCTTCATAAAACAAAATAAGAAAAAAAATTAAGAAAAAATATTTCTACAGTACTGTGCAAAAGTCTTGACACCCCCACCACCACCATTGTCCATTTCCTCATATTTTGCATCCAAAGAGCTAGATTTTCTTATATGTTTAATGTACTTTTGAGGAACAATTCTAGGCTTCCTGAAGGATTTTTTTGCCTCTGGTTTTTGGCAAGTTTTTGTCTTTCCTTTTCAGTCCAGTCGCTGTACCTGAGCAGTTTCATAGGAATGATTTTGTTTGTTAAGCCACACAGTGACCTATAAATTATTCAACCTCCCACATCTCCCTGAAGGCATGATCCAGTGAGAAACAGGTGCAGATGACAGATGATCAGGCCTGTGATTAGTATACTGGTGATGCTGAATGCTGAGTGGTTGGAACAGATGAGAGGGGAAATGAGGTTCCTGCTGATGTTTGTTACATAAATTCAGCAATTCAGGCACTTTGCAACCTGTCACAGAAAAACGTCTGATCCTATTTCTTTAACTTAATGTACAGTATTTAATTTTATTTAATAGGAAGAAATTTGGAGGGGGGTTCAAGACTTTTGCACAGTACGATATTTAAAAAATCTCCCTAATCTTCAGAGGGCAAGACATTTGTTTTGCAAAATTTAAAGTTATGTTTTTAGGGGGGATAGGAGGAAAGTAAAGAATAGAAAACTGAATAGATCAGATAAAAGAATGAAAATGGAAAGAATGAATGTATAGCAAATACCAGATGCACAAATAGATAGATTAAAAAATTCCATATTTAAATAAACTTTAAAAATGTTGATAAAATGATGAGAAATGTGAATAAAAAAACATACATGTGCTTATCAATAAACCAAAAGCAAAGCCAGTGAAGCAGGAAAGAATGAATAAATCTGAATATAAGGAAAGCCAGGTGTGCGCATTTCCAACAACACCAAACAAACAGGTGTTAATTTGCTGTTTTACTTTGTTGACCTTATGTATGTTTCATTAGGATAAAAACACTTTTTTAATGTTAATGAACACAATAAATATATTTGCTACTGAAAGCGATAAAAAGAATAATTTGGGGCCAAATTCCACAAACCGTCCGTGCAAAATTGCGTCCCAAAGTTCACCTGAGACTCATATAAAGCTTCTGTAGTTCCAATGAGCTAAAATTTATAACGAACAAGACCTACCGTAATGTACTTACACGCACCTCATTTTCATTTACGAAGGTTTTTAAAAACCAGAACTGTCACTTTATGGTGGTGCATTTTCATTATAATTTTAATAATGTTTGAGTTGGCTCCTTCTGAAAGAGGACACCTTCATACTTCGTACAATCACTCTGAGATGTGTTAATTTATTACTACTACACACAGCATTCTCATTAAACATCCTCATTTCATCATACTTTCACTAAAATCTTATGCTGACTTGTGCAAAAACTCTTGTGCTTTCATTGAAGGTGGATAACTTGAAGCTGAAGAGGAATCTGTCCAGTACAGATTCACACCCCCATAACCTCCATCACCACCATGTGCGTTAAAGTCTACGCGGCAGGATTATAATACGATCATTATAATACGATCAGTCCGGTCATGTTGTAATTCTGTGGGCTTGGGAGTCTAGTCGTGCATTCCACTATGCCTTTACCGTAGCCTCACTGACTTCCTGGTTACTACATGTTTTGGGTCCTTTCACTTCTCACATGAGCTTGCTAATGAGTGTTTTCACCCTATGGTCAGGAGATTATGAGCTTGATTCTTGATGATGTCACATCCTTCTGTGACGTGGAGTAAATGAAGCAAAGTTGGCTGTGGATCTAAAGTGGATCCAGTTTGTCTTGCAGCATGTTTGACAGCAGGTGACACATGACGCTCTCCATACATTTGCCAGAGTCAATGTCAGAGTCACTGGCCTATAGTCATTCAGGTCCTTAGCAGGTACCTTCCTCGGGGCATATATTCTCTCATTCCTGTCAATCACAGTGGCGTTAACCAATCCAAGACATCTGTGAGCTCATGTGTGTGGAAGAGAGATTTTTCTGAATGTGTTATGAATGATCATAACCGTCATGTGACATTATAGAGTGGAACCTGGAACGACCAACTTGAAAAGAATTCTGGATTCCGATTGGACACAAAGTTGGTATTTGATTTTCTGTAACAGCAACCTCTGTAACAGTTGTGCAGCTGTGTGTAGATTTTTGTTAATCGTAATCAGATTTTTCTAATCCATTATCATTTCAGAAGTTTTATATTTGATATTTTTTGAATTTCCAAAAAAGCCACAAAACCTCTATGAAATCCACATGCAATAACTGCTTTAATGAGTTTTGTAGTCCGCAGCTGCATTTTCATTTTAAAATTTCTAGTATGTTGTAGAAAGGCACTGACTGTTTGGGAGTATTTATTTCACAGACATATAGAAATAACATCTAATAGATGCCATGTTGAGGTATTCAAACATATCACAACTGTGGTATAAATGATCGAACCATTATACGTCGGAAAATGCTGTACGACTAAGAAACTTTGCTTCATTACACCACCATGTCGTTCATTATTTTCACATAAGAGTTCAATGTGGAGTTTTATTGCTTAAATGCTTTATTGCATAATTGTGGTAGTTAATACATTATGAATTAGTTTTAAAGAAAACAAGTGCACACGCTGCTGCTGTGTGGCCACTTGTGTTATTTAGGATCATCAGTGGAAGTCAGTGAAGTTGTGATAAAAACAGTGATGGACTGCAAGTTGGATATTTGTGGTGTCTCAGGGGTTCATGGGAAACTGAGTTCTAACACTCAACAGTATTAACAGTACTAACAGCTCTGACTGATAAGCACTGATGACATCACATGTAATAATATTCACTAACCCTTCAGTTTTAAAATGAAAACCAGAGTTTTCCAGCTGTGAGGTGTGTGTGTGTGGGCATTGTGTGCACGTGTGTGTATGTTCTGTATATTAGGTGTCTATTCTTCTGTGTGTCATCATTATGCAACTTTAACACTTAAGTTCAAAAAGGGTGGAGGGTTGCAGTGGTGTTTGCATGCTCTGTCTGGTATTATGCATCGTTCCAGAACGTTCTCTCTTGCTTTCGGTTGTAGGGTTTATCGCTGGAGAAGGCTGGAATCCTGAACAAGACCAAAATAGCAGATAATGGGAAGAAGCTGAGGTACAGAATCTGTGATTATTGTTTAAATGGTTTCATAGTGAATTTATGTCTAATATACATAAAGTGAAGTCTGAGAGGGGAAAAGGTTTTGGCTATCACGTGCAACAAGTAGTTTTAGAGTATTTTAGTATTTCATACGGTCTTTGCTTTAAAGGCATTTAAGACAGCACAAGTTTGTGTCAAATCTGAAGTTAGATCAAATCAATCTGATCTGCTCAATGGAAGAGATCAGACTTTACAACACACTGAGCATTTGTTCAAAATAATTAACATGAAAAGTGTGACAAATTTGTTTTACTTAATTCACTAAAACATTGACCTACAGTAGATATAGTGTGAAAACTTGAATATTACATATTAAGCTAAGATATTAAACATTTCTTTGTTTTTGCAAATTGAAACAAAAATTCATGTTATTTTGAGCGGAAATCAAAACAAATTTCCAGATATTGAATGCAAAATTAAATTCATAGTTCCTTAGACCCCACTGTTTATACATTACCTGAACTTTTGTCATGTTTAATCGCACATTGTATCGTGTCCTGGACTCTGATTGTCAGAAGTTGTCGATTAATTTTCTATAACAGTATCTCTGACAGTAGTGAAGGTTTATATTAATGCACGCATTTTAATGCCATTTTTTTCATAGTAATGATTCGTTTACAGGAATGTGTACAGGGGACGCTATAGGTTAAATGGTTATTATGGTAAAATCTAAAAATTAGCTTCTCGTTTCATTTAGCTTTTAATTATTTTAAACATAATTGATATTATGTTTATTATGCTAAAAGTCAATTAAGTTGTTTAATTTAATTCAGTGTATTTCATTTGTTCAACCTAAATATACAAAACTTTATCATTATTTACTCTTGTTTATTTTTGTTCAACTCATAGTTTACTCGGTTGAAATAATGAATATAGTAAAACAATAATCTCTTTTAGTTGAGTTGTGGTTTCTCTGTAAATTGGCAAGCTTTCTATTAAATATGAAAAACCAGAGGATGATATAGAGCTATATATGAACATTATACTGAAAAAGAAAAAATATGACGTGTTGATCTTTAATAAATAGAAAATCTTGTAATAATTGGCAAATAGCTGTGGTGGAGGAATACATACATGCATTATAGAACAATAATCCCAGTTTTCCATAACGTGTCTTTGTGTGCGTTCTCAGGAAGAACTGGGCTCAGTCCTGGACCGTACTTCATGGAGGAATTCTCACCTTCTACAAAGATCCCAAATCCACTCCGGCTGGGAATGTGGTAAGATAACTCACCTTAACTCAAGATCCTAACACTCTGATGGGTTCCTCTCAGATCTTTAAGTCACATAGGTTTTTGCTGGCTCTCTATAGACTAAGACGAATCAGATCGTCCCGGAGTTCACAGTGGAGCTAAAAGGAGCTTCAGTCGGTTGGGCATCAAAGGACAAGTCCAGCAAGAAGAACGTCCTGGAGGTGCGGTAACACATTTTGGCATCATCACTGATGCAGAACTTCATTATAATCAGCTTAACGTCCTGCTTGTCTTTCTACAGCTAAAGACTCGTCAAAGTTCAGAGTACCTCATACAATACGACACCGACAGCATCATCCATGACTGGCACAAGATCATCCAGGACACCATTAAACACCTGGTGAGTGAGACGGTGCCATCGTGTGACCGGATCCAGTATTACACATTTGTTGTATCACACGTATTACACTTAAGGGCACAGTTAAGGGCAAAAGTTTGTGCCCCCTCCCCTTGGTTTTGCAACAGGCAACAGTTAAATTTATCCATGTTTTATTACTGATTATAAAAGAGCTACATTTCTGTTTAAATGATTAATAAACTTAATTACGACAAAGATATTTAATTTTTTAATTGTTATTAAAATATTTAAGTAAATTATTGCTGTCTGCAATTATAAGAATAAACATAAATATATCCACTATATAATCTAAATACTTATATTATGATTATATAGTATATGAGCTTATATTCAGAATATAATGTTTATTTTATATATACATGTACTGTATATACTGATGAGGGCAGAAGTTTGTGCTCCCATTTTTTAAGTGGAAAATTGGTAAATGTGCATCTTTTAATAAGTGCAATTTTTAAAATGATTAAATTAGTATATTGGTGTCCTGCAACCAAAAAAAAAACTTTAAACCAACGAAAACAACCTTTCCTTATACTGACCTACAGTAGAGAAACAGATGGATCCAAATGCAGCTCAGTGAATATGAAGGAGTAAGACAAGATATTATAAAATATTGTAGTATTCCACGAGTTAGATGCAACACTTATCACATTTGTGAAGAGAGATGCAAGCTGGTGTGATTTTTGTCACTATTAACATCTTGACACGCATCATTATTTATGTGTTCTGTTATATTCCTCCAGCTCTGTTAACTCCTCAGGGGGTGAAAACTTTTGCACTTGGCTGTATGCTGTTTTCTGAATGTACATTGAACATGTTGTAATATGGGTATTAATTGTCTGTGTGTGTGTGTGTGTGTGTGTGTGTGTGTGTGTGTGTGTGTGTGTTTATCTCAGTATATATGCAGA
>JAQMYL010000023.1:33304504-33328655 GCA_030014365.1 Clarias pachynema | reverse complement strand
TATCTATCTACTCTATCTATCTATCTATCTATCTATCTATCTATCTATCTATCTATCTATCTATCTATCTATCTGTCTATCTCTGGTTGATCCTTTCCATTCATGGATGGATGATGGGGCAATACTTTGGAAGGAGCAAACAGGGACTGAACACCTGGAAAGTGACTTGACAAAATGGACAGTGATAGATGGGTGTTTTTGTTGGTTAAAGATTTCGTCACTATGTGGATGTGATATGAAACCAGACTAAGAGTACACTCATTATCATCACGATGATGATGTGCAAATATGTTATGTCTTTCATATTGCAGGTTCTCAGTCACATATCTGCTCTAATAACACACACACACACACACACACACACGTACACACACCCTGGACTCCGCTGTCCTCAGGAGCCAGAAGGGATTTGAGTGGGAGGTGCACAGTTCACCCAGTCACAGGCACGAGCGCTCTTTCCGTGCAAGTGCGCGTGTGTGTGTGTGTGTGTGTGAGAGAGAGAGAGAGAGAGGGAGAGAGATAAAGCGCTGCAGAACGCTGCAACACACCGACATTTAGCGTTCTAGAACAGGAAGGCTTTTGATCTAAACTTCAAAAAAAGATTTAAATTAGAATTTTCAAAGTCAATCCGAATTCTTTTCCTTTGATCCGGTTGTTGTTGTTATTATTTCTGTTCACACCTGGCTGGAAAATTGTTACATCAGTCGGATATCCTGGTGTTGTTTGTTTCTGTTGGAATAAACAGCATGCTGAAGTTCATCCACGCGCGTAAACAAACGATGGACTGATTTCCGAAGCTTTGAAGCACCCAGAAGGAACCGAGGACACTTCACGATGTCCCAAGCCGAAGTGCACGCTGCAGGAGGACTCGCGTTCCCCAAGCTTCCCCCGAGCTTCGACGCTGATCCGTTCCTGTCCACGCGCCCGGCGCTCAGGCGGCGGAGACACTCCGCGAGCTCGAGGCGGAACGCGTTCCGGTTGAACAAAATCCCCACGGCGGAGGACAGCAGCAGCAGCACCACCACCACCACCACGGGGTCCTCCCGAGAGCGCGTCTCACCTGTCCTGAGCAAAACCCTCTCCTGGTCTGCGGACGACATTTTATCCGCCGAGCAGAAGAAGAAGAAGAAAATCACCGCAGGAGACGTGATGGTGGTGGTGGTGGCGGCGGCGGACAAGCAAAGCACGCGCTCGTCCCGCTCCAGCTCGAGCTCTCCGCCGTGCCGCGCGCCGCGCAACACCGACAGCGCCGTACCGAAGCAGCGCTCGAGCGCCATGGCGACGCACGGCAGCACCGACTCCGAGGAGGAATGCGCGACCAAGAAAGCGGCCGAGATCAACAAGTGGGAGCAGGAGAAAGAGGACGAAGTGGAGACCAAAGCGGTGGCCACATCACCGGACGGGAGGTTCCTCAAGTTCAACGTGGAGATCGGGAGAGGTTCCTTCAAGACCGTCTACAAAGGACTGGACACCGAGACCACGGTGGAGGTCGCGTGGTGCGAGCTGCAGGTACAGAGAATAATTCATATGTTTAGTTAAGGTACATAGTATTTTAGGGATCTTCATGGATGTTTTTCCTAATGGAGGAACCTTTGAAGGTTCTACATACAGAGGAACCATACAGTGGTGCAGATGTGTTCCTTCAGTGTTCTTGTTGGTTCAAGTTTTATAAAGATGGACTTAATAATTCTCTGTTTATCAAAAGAAAAACAACCCTCCCTCAGTGGTTCTTAGGATTGAAAAGGGTTCAGACCATCTAAGTATGGGGTTTCCTTGGACTCTTCAATATGGGTTCTGCTAAGAACAGTCTTACCTGGACAGTCCAGGTACTGTATGTGTGTTAATGATGCTCCTCTCCAAATATGTTCTTCTAAAAGGTACAGTCTGAGATAACTGGGTTCCTCTGAGGTTCTAATGGTCCAGGTTTTCTCAAGATGGGAATGGAAGCTTGGAATTTAAAAAAGAAACTGTTCATAAAAACAGGTTCTACTAGTGCAATTATAGTTTAATTCTCTACATTAATGATGTTCCACTAATAAAATGTAAACTCCTAAAATAATTGTGTTTGGATGGTAAACTGAACAGTTTCTGAAGAGCAGTTCTGGTGACGTTGTTAAAAAATGGGTTCTTCCTAGAACCTTCTGTAGAAGGGAAACCATGTGCTGCAGGATTTTATGTAGAATAAGTCTATATAGACTTAGAATATAGAATAAAGACTAACAACAACAATAAAATGGAAACTCTTATTCTGCATAAAATAGATTCTATTAGAACAACCAATTTATTGATAGTACTGATGTAAGAGCCATATTTCACTTTATGAATTTGTTGTTGTGTTTATTTTAATTTAGTAGTTAAGCATTAAGCATTAAGTTTATTAGTTAAGCATTAAGCTTGTTAGTCAAGCATTCATTTATGACAATCGTAATTTGGTCTGTGACGTCATTCCACTATTGCATGTAGTTACATGACTATTGCACGGTAAAAAGGTCAGTTGAGATACAGAACTTGTGGAGAACGTGTTGAATCTTTGATGCTGAAAATAAAACAAGAGACAAAGAGACCATGGACTTCCTTGTCGTGAGTAACAAATCTAAATAAAGATACGCGTCAAAACTTGTGGAATAACATGCCCGTACAACTGACATTCCTTTAATAAACCTCTTTTTTAATTAAATGATTAAAAACATAATTAATGATAAATTTGATGCTTAATTGCTCAGTCTTCTCTTCCTAAAAGAGGGTTCATTAGAACTTTTGGTAGAAGAGAAAAAACCCTGTGTTGAAGGATTTAACAATTACACAGATGAGCTATAACATGAAAACCATAACATTAAAGCTACCTAGGTCTTGGGTTCCCCTGGGTACCCAGCACAACCGGGTGTCTCTGGCTCCTCAGGGCATGGCTTCACAAGACCTCTGGGGTTGTGCTGTGGTGTCTGGCACCAGCATGTTTGTGGCATATCCTTTGGGTGCTGTGGGTTGCAGGATGGGACCTCTGTGGATCAGACCCTGTGCACGGTTCACTGTGGTACAATGGGCTTTCTGGTGCTTTTCTGTCCCTTCTGCCAGAATTGACTTTTTCCAGATCGGACCAGACGGACTGACCTTCGGTAACTACGGGCATGATTGAGCCTTGGGTGCCCATGATCCTGCCACTAGTTTACTGGTGTATGGTTTCTGATCAGTTTTGTTCAGTTCACCTGGTGGTGATGTTAATGTTATGGCTGAACAGTGCATATACATTAAGGATGTTCCTCTGCAAATAAATGTACACTTTGGACACTTATGTTTGTTTTTTGAGGTGATTCATGGTTTGGGAGATGCATACAGTAGGTCCTGCTTTAATCTCTCTGTGAAAACTTGGCACATTGTGTTACAGAAGAATGGTCTTACACATGGTACTTTAGCACCAGTGTCATGATTTGCTCTTGACTTTAACGAACCTGTATGTTTCCAGTTTACACGGTTCTCCTCAGATCCCTTGTCTCTTTGAGTGGCATTTTTTTCTCTAACTTTTTTTCCAGCTTCTTTTATTTGCTTCAGCACCTTGCAGATTTTTATTATTTTTACAGTCACATTCCTGAGCAGCACTAATCCTGTTCTCATTTCAGAGTGTGACATTTACTCCCTGTTGAGTCTCGGCTGAGCTAATCAGCTCAAAAGAAAGAAAAAAGAAAAAGTAGGTTTATTTTGCCCACAAAGCGTGCTTAATTACCTCTGTAAATTGCTTGCAGCAAAGACTTGCCATGGTGACGGTGGCTTTAGGTCCTCATTTATGAACAACACTGGGGCAGATTAGTGATCTGGGTAAAAAGGAAATGCCCGAAAGGGCAGAGGAGTGATAGGAAAACCTTAGCGTAGATAGTGACTGTTTGACCTTTAGCAAAGCTGCAGTTGTGTGGTCTTTGCTAGTACATGACAGCGAGTGTGTATCTTTTTTACTGAACCGGAACTAATGTTCTGCTCTGCCTGTACACTCTGATACACACATATACACACACACACAACCTGGGTAAACACTGTTTAACATAGCAGCTCTCTGTTGTTAACATGGCTAGTGTTTATCAGTAAATATTTCCATTGCCAAGGTGCAAGTGAATGTAGATGCCATGATCATATCATATTTTGTGTGTATGCGATTTTAATCATGTTTACAGTAGGGTCTCGTGCCACATTCTGGATTCTGTTTGGTCTGAAAGTGTTGATTCATTTCGCCCTAAATGCTGCAAATCAGGTTTATATTAACACAATGTCGTTTCTATAGTAATGACTCAATCAGAGAGACTTACATTTATATTTTCCATTTAGGCATTTGGCAGACGCCCTTATCCAGAGTGACTTGCATTTTTATTTCATTATACATCTAAGCAGTTGAGGGTTAAGGGCCTTGCCCAAGGGCCCAACAGTGGCAACTTGGTGGTCATGGGGTTTGAACCTGGAACCTCCTGAACCCAGTGTACTTGTACAGCAGGCGCTGTCGATACGAAGTGAAGTTTTCTGTCAAGACATTGTGTATATTGAATCAGTTTATGGAAGGGGAGTCCAGTTTCAGTGCTTTGTAACAGTAAGATCTTCAGGACAAAGGAGTTTAAGCTTCTTTGTGGTTTCTCGGTAACATGACCAGCTGAAGGGCTTTTTTGTGTCATAACATAAAACATATAATATTATGTTACAGTATATATACTGTAATGTACGTGACATCAGAAATATTGAATGTAACTTCAAATGGATATAAACTATATTAAGTATATAATTTGCTGCTGCTACTACAGTATATAGCAGTAACAAAGTTGATAAACCAGAGGTGCTGAAGTCTCAGTGTCACTCTACACACTGTACATTGTTCACAACTTCTGTCTGAAAAACAAGGATGAAAATATTACAGCCAGGAAAACGTAAGGTGGAAAAACAAGAGCAGCTGGGTTTTATTTCAAGGGCAGATAAAGATGATCAGTGGTAAAGATGTTGTAATACTGACTGGAAGGTCCCAGGTTCAAACCTCAGCTCCACCAACTTGCCTCTGTTGGGCCCTTAAGCAAGGCCCTTAACTCTCAACATCTACATCAGAGAAGATAAAAATGGAAGTCGCACTGTATAAGGATGTCTGACAATTGCTGTCAATGTATTGCAACAGGCCTCTGAGATTTCATTTTTAGTGTCCACGACTGACGCAAGTGTTATGTGTTTATCGGGGATCGATTCGAGTCATTTGTAAAAGATAGAGGGATGAGTCTCCCTGCTCAGAAACAAAACTGAAACTAAGTGTGACATGTTTTTTTTTAAATAATAAAAAAAACAAAAAAACAATGCAAGATGTCACTTCAATTCATTACACAGATCCACACAGCAGCTGAGTCTCTCAATGATCTGAATAGTCCAGCTTGTGTGTATATAGCTAGTAGCAGGGGTGTATGCGAGCAGCTGAGCTCAGGGTGTATTACTCAAATCAGTAGGCGTTCTCTCTCTCTCTCTCTCTCTCTCTCTCTCTCTTTCTCTCATGATGATGCTGTGTAATCGAACACCCTGACTGTCCACTTCCTGTTTCCTCTGTATGAAACTAAAGCACACCGGATGAGGGATTTCCAAACATGCACTGCCAGGTCGTAAAACTTTTGGCACCCACTCTATGATTTGTAACATTTCCGCCCGCAAAGGTTTCAAAACACTTTATATTAATTAAAATAAGTGAATGTAAAATAATAGAAATGCCTCATAATAAAGTTTCTTCTACTGTACTATTAAAATATTGAGAAGCAGAGATCAGTGTGCTTTGCGTTTTAACGTTACAGCAGGAAACGCTTGTACGATGTGCACAAGTGTCTGACGCACTGCTGGATTTGGTTTAATGAGCTAATGTGATTTTATAAATCAATGTCATACCTTGATCATACCTTGCTTTCTGTTTTATACCCGTACCGTTAACTTTGTTTGCACGCTGTCAAAAATCCACACATTATAGCGCCACCAAGAGGTCACATGAGACCAAACTTAATCCTGGTCACTCAGAATATCATTCCTAACGGCGTGAAAATGCAAAAGGGTTGCTGAGTTTCTGTCTCTCTCTGCTTCATGTAACGGTGGACCTTTAGAAAAGAACAAAGGATGGAAAGTTTTTTGCATCGACATGAAATGATATTTAAATGTTCAGCAGCGTCGGCCTCAAATCTGTTTGCATGTTATCGTGTACTCAGTTATTTTTTGTGGAGGAGAGGGATCTGCATGTGCATTTGCTTTGTCTCTGACATCTGATGGTTCCAGATCAATGCTATTGGATATCAGAAAAACCTTCCGATATCTGTTGTCGAGATTATCCTGAAGATCGGTGAAAGAGCACGAGCTTGTTATACTCAATAAAGACTACTACTGTACTGCAGGTGTTTTTATTACAGTAGGTTGACTATAAGTATGAAGATCAGACCACATTTAATAAGTATTTTTAAAGAATTGCCATCGCTAGGAGTTCTTCAGAGTTTCCCCAAAACATCTGAGAGGAACGTTTATTATTCAGTTCCTGCACAAAACTATCATTCCCAGTTCATTCTATTATACCTCAATAAAACTATTAATAAAATAATTCATCTGAACGTGATGTTGCTATAGAAATCATAATGTGTTAGATTAAACAAGTGCATTAATATAAAGCTTTGATATGGAGCTGCATTACTCTCAGAGCTGCTGTAATAGAGAATTAATCAACACCGTCTGACCAATCGAAAGTAAACTGCACTGTAAATGTTTAGCCAAATGGTATTTGTGGTTTATTCACATGGATTTGTTAAAACTGTGATATTAGTAGGTTCTGCATCATTTGTAGCTGAGGTGCTTCACTCTTTCACCAAGTCCAAGATCACTACATGACACTCACGGTCTCGTAACTTGTTAATAAACATTGTGTTGCACACGTCTACGATAAGACAAGCACGTGAATGTTTATCTTATCTTAGCAAATTTTGACCTGGACCACATTTGAACTACATTTGGTAACTTACAAGTAGCAGTATCAGTACAGAAACAGATTTGTAGCAGTAAAAAAACAGATTTGTAGAAAATAACTGTTTAAAAATTTTTGCTCATTTTTATGTTTAAATAAATGTATCTAGGGCTAAAACGATTCCTTGAATAACTCGAGTAATTCGATTACAAAAAATGATCGAGGCAAAATCTTCTGCCTCAAAGCTTCTTTTAATGAATTTTAAAAGCTTGCGTTATGTTTTTGCGCAATTATTTGCGTGGCGTGACACAGCGCTCTTTCAGATGCAAGCCCCCAATAAACACCTACTGATAATTAAAGTCATTTAAAATACCTTTTTTTTAAAAAATAAGAATGTATGGCACTGTAATGCATTTAATTCATCGCAGTCAACTTCAAGCTATTCCTTGTATTGTGAATCTTGACAATGTTTATTGTTTGATATAATGCTGTATGCATTTTAAAAATAAAAGTTGATTTTTCTAAAAAGAAAACCAATTAATCTTTGTTTCTCTTATATATTTTAGATTGCTGTTTAATTAAACAAAAGTAAATTTTATCCGATTACTCGATTAATCGATACATTTTTGGTAGAATACTCGATTACTAAAATATTCGATAGCTACAGCCCTAAATGTGTTTGTAACTTTATTCTTTTTAAATTATTTTTCCTTAATATATAATTTAATCTATACACTTTATATACAATATACAAATTATGAGGAACCATATATGGTAATTTCAATTACCTTGATTTGCAACATAAAATGACAAAATTACAAAGTAAAACAAAGTATTGAAAAAAAGCCTTGAAATTTCCTTGAAACTATTTAAATGAGTGTCCAGTAAAGGGATAAAGAGTTATAATAAATGCACAGTATGTTGATTGATATTGATATTTATTGATTCATACAATTGACATTCAGAAAGGTGTTCTATCAGGTTGAGGTGAGGACTCTGATTTGTTCTTTCACACCAAACTTGCTCATCCATATCTTTATGGACCTTGCTTTGTGCACTGGTGCGCAGTCATGTTGGAAAAGGAAGCGACCGTCCCCAAACTGTTCCCACCAAGTTGGGAGCATGAAATTGTAAAAAATGTCTTGGTGTGCTGAAGCATTAAGAGTTCCTTTCACTGGAACTAAGGGGCTGATAACAATTCCTGAAAAACAACCCTACATGTTTCATGTTCCATGTATATGTTCAACCTGATAGAACACATTTGGGATGAATTAGAGCTGAGACTCTAATTCTAGCCAGGCCTTCTCGTCCAACATCAGTGTCTGACCTCACAAATGCGCAACATCAGTGTCTGACCTCACAAATGCGCTACTGGAAGAATGGTAAAAATAAAATCCCATAAGCACACTCACAAAGCCTTCCCAGAAGATTTGAAGCTGTTATAACTGCAAAGGGGGCGGGGCCAGCATCATATTTAACCCTAGGGATTAAGAATTGGATGATAGTCAAGTTTATATGCATGTGAAGGCAGGGGAGCAAATATTTTTGCCAATATAGTGTATGTGTAAACAATTCAACACATAACAGCAAAATTGTGCTAAAAAAGGTTTTTCCAGAAAATGCAAATGTCTCATGAACATTTTCGAAAACGTTTCTGAAAGGCGTACTTAGTCAACGAAACTTTTTTTTTTTTTTTTTTAAATAAATTGCGACAGAAGCACGACTGACACGTAGCTGGAAAGAAAGAAGACCAAGCAAACAGATTGTACAGTAAAAGAAGTGGCACCAAACACACTCACAGGAGAGCGGAGTGAAAGAGAATAATTTTAACACCTTGCATAAATTTGCATAAATCAATCTGCAGCAATATTTTCCAATACCACTTTCGTGAAAATGCCACAAGTCATGCACTGTACACTCCCAAAAAAGTGTTTTTCATGTACACAGGAAAGTCTTAGCATGTCTAAAAATGTGATATTCAGTATAAGATTGTCTCTAGTCTTGATATGAACCTCCAACCTTATAGACAAATAGTTCTCCTTCTCTGGTATTTGTATCCATTTAGAACACGTTATCTGTTCATTCTGCAGAACGTGTTCATGTTTCTCCAGCACACCTCCATAACTCCTACTGTTTTACAGTGTATTACTACAGAACTCAGTGTACTGTTCGCGACTCTGTTCTCTTTCAGCCTCATGAAGGTGTGCGTCCTGGGCTAGAACAGAGCATTTCCTGTGTGCAGTCGGAGAAAAGAAAAGCGTTTTCATAATGAGGATCTGAAAAAATGCTGAAAACTAGCATCTAAAAATACCTAACAACTAATTATTATCATCAGAATAATCATTAATACATCTCTTTGATGGAAAAGCAGATACAAAATGACAGTTAGACAAAAGGAAACGGATAAACTGTGAAGCATTCAACAAGAGATGCCTGAACATTAAAACGTTAAGAGATATATTAATAAATACTGTGACTCACAATCTATGACTCAGACTCATCCCAGCTCCTTCAGATTCAATTCATCATTTAATCAGTTGTTTTTGCACACATGACTAATCCCTGCATTCTGTACTGCAGAAAAGAAATTCAATATAAAAAACCCAAAATTAACTTTTAGCAATATAAACGCTCCCAAAATGAAATCTGTGCCAGTTTATATATTTCACCTGGTTTATAAATATACACGGTGGGTGAAATATAAGTAGGCATTAAAAATTGGCAACTTTCTACTGTAATACAAATTTATTGAAACAAATTGTACATGTACTTTATTGGACTTCTTGGAGGCCATTCACGAGGTCTGCGTCATCCCAGCCAAAGTCCTAAGAAATGCTAGTGGTGCCCTAGTGCAACTACAAGTTATATAGTCATTAAAAGTTATTGATGGCCTTTCGGCTGTTCCCATTGAGGGGTTGCCACAACAGACCAACTGATACGAACAACAACTTGGCACAGGTTTTACACCAGATGCCCCTTCTGACACAACCCTCCAATTTTATCCAGGCTTGGGATTCAACACTGCATCCATTGGCTGGGAATTGCACCCTGGCCTTTCACATGGAGACCAACCATTAAGCCATCAATGCCCTTTGATAGCCATTAAATGTAGCCTAGTTCATTTTCACACACCCTGTACTGTATATAATGTGAGATTGGATGAAGAACTTCTTGTATTGGATGTAACACCAAGAGTAAGGCTCCCGTTTGTATTTTTAAAGATAACAGAAAGTACCAGTGGAGTGTTTTTAACAATTAAACTTCCTCAGTGGGGTAAAAGCTCGACTTTGAGCCCCAGAGCTGCTTTGTAGCTGTGAGACTAAGAGGCTTTCCATGGCTTTTTTTTTTACACGACACACACACACACACACACACACACACACACACACACACACACACACACACACACAGAGAGAGAAACGACACAACTAGATGTACTTCACACAGCAGCTTCAGAGACCGTACAAACCAAGTTTGACTTACAGTACAGTCCCGCCTATTTGTTTATTAACTTATTTATCACATTTTCTTTAGAATGCTTTTTTAATGCTGGCACATGCTACAGCACTGTCAGATTCTTACATCTTAATTTTTTCGACAGTAGTCAAGCTTTCTGTAAGGAGGAATGCGTTACATTTTAAGCACAAAAAGATTTACAGTTTCTTATTTCTGCATTTTTTCCTAAACTTTCATAAGAAAGTGAGAAACAGCTTGTTTCCAGCTGCTATAATACAGTATAACCCAGAACAGGAACTAACTTGTTTTATGGATGTCTCATGACATTAAATGTATAGTATGGCAAGTTCAGAAATGTTCTGGAAATTCATTTCCCCCTGTTTAAATACTGATTTAAACTTAATGCTGAATACATCAGTGGCATCATTGTGAATTTTAATACCTTGTACCATATTATAGCAAATAAATGTTCTAACACCCAGCAGAAAACAAGATGCAGTGAAATACCGTTTATTATTTGTGTGTGTGTGCGTGTGTGTTCCCCAAGTCAGATTGTATCATGAAGATTCTCTAATGACAAATCTGTAATAAATGAATAAATAAAAATCCTTTGATCTGCTCACGTCATTAACCAGCATGATCCAGAACTGCAAACATCCTTCAAAGCAGTCCATTTGTTGTCTGATGGACCTCGCGTCTGATGGCTCACTCACTGAGATTTTCATCAAATCAGCTTTATTTAATATATTAATAAAGCGTGTATGTGTTTATAACTAGGACTGCAAAATGGGCCAAAAATGCATACAAGATGAATACAGTTTCAATGTCAGAGTGCATTCAAATCAAACTGGGACTGTGATAAAGTTTCTGGTAAATGGAGATGTAAAAGAGACTGACGTTTACAGAAGCACAGTACGGTGATGAGACTCTTAGCTGCAGTAAAACATTTGAACGGTGCAAACATTATAAAAAAGGCTGTACGTCCGTGAGCGTCGATCCCGGCCGAGGTGGCTCAGAGCTCAATCATGAACGTTCAGCAAGTGGAACGCCTGATCCTTGAAAATCACTAGCGACATCTAAAGATTAAACAACAAAAAGAAAATCTTCCCAAAAGTGTTTGACTGATGGTACTTAGTTAATAACCTAGTAACTCAGGGTAAGGTTCTATCCAATGACGGAAACTTTAAAGCACTTTTGTAAGTCGCTCTGGATAAGAGCGTCAGCCAGATGCTTACATGTAAATGTAATATAGCCTGATAACTTGTAGCCAACTTGTGGAAGATTGGACTTGTGGACTATTTGTCTGCGTGAAATGTACACACGATCATTCATCAACACCACTTGCACATTACTCGGCCTGACCTCTGACCTCGCTCCATTCCCGCCATTTCCACATGTTTGGGCCATTAAAGGAGTTGCTGGGAGGCCAGCGTTTCAGACTTGAAGTAGGTGGTCTGTTCACGGCTCCAGTGTACTGAGAAAACATTCTACCTTGATATTATCCAAGCACTAGTGAAACGCTGCAGAGAAGTGTATAAGTGTATCAGGGGATTATATAGAGAAATAAATGGGGGTTTTACTCTCATAACTGTGTTCTGTTATTCTGCACAATCAAAAGTTGTTTAACTATGCTACATTATTAAAATGCTGAACACATGACCTCATGATTAACCTTTTGGCCATAAACATCCCTTAGCTTTAATTTCACTACCAAATTCTCCATTCATGCTGTGATGATTTCACCTCTTCCTCTTTCTAAATCCTCTGAAACTTCCTGTATGTACAGTAGATCCAGATTTAAGTGGAAAACTCATACAGTCGTTTTGAGCAGCACTGTTTAATCATTTCCTGTTTTACAAACTCGGAGAGAGAGAGAGAGAGTGAGATTGAGCTTTGTCCTGACGCAGCTGGGATGTACAGTGAGCTCACGTTCAAAATTGTGTAAATCACACCGGCAGCGAGGAAGTAGCCGTGTGAACGCTGCGGCTTTTGTCGTCATCGCGGCTGTACCAGCTCAAACGCGCTTGATTGCACCGCGGGGCTGCTGTAATACTCAAACCCTGAGTGAAATTAAGAGATAAAGGTGGAGAAAGATTCTGGTTGGTTCCCAGAACTGAAGAGGATAAAATCAGAGTTGCATGACTACAATGCACTAAGCATTATGTTCAGAACCACAAAGCCTGTGGTATTATCATCATCAGGGATTAGAAACCAAATGAAAACCTTACCTTGTAATTGAACTAAATTGCACACGCGAACAAAATCAATTTAGATTGGTACAGAGTAAAAACATTATTTTAGAATCTGCTTAACCGGATTAAATTAGAAGAGGAGTTGAACAAAATTCACAATTTTCCCAATAGACCTAAATTCCTGAACAGATTTCATCAGTTACCGCCTGACTACAGGAAGATCTAAAGATTAAATAGCTGCCACAGGCGGCGTACAATAAATTTTTTCCAATGATTCTGCCAAAAACGAATTGCACTATGAAGTAGAAGAACACCCTAAAATCATTTGTTCGATTCCCACTTCGGGGTCAGTGTGCCTGGAGTTTGCATGTTCTCACACTCAGTAACCTCCAAATATTTGCTGTTCAGTTGATGAATTAAAACTTACACAGAGATTTATATTTAACGTGAAGGTCGTATAATGCTGGATGTAATGTAGCATATCAGTTTGGTAGAATTTACATTTTAAGTATTTGTGTATTGCTACTTCTCGTGATGTGTGCGACTTCCTGGCTGATAATTGCCTCACAAAGGACACTTGGCTAAGTTACTTAATTACTCAGATATCCTAAACGGTTCTTCTGTTCTTATTCTTCTTTAATAACTTTTCTCCAACTGTTGCTTCATTGATCTAACTTCTTCAAGTTAAAATTTCTGAATCTCTCGAATTCTGTTCATAAATACGCCTTTTTATCATTTCCCAGGAGCAGTACTTCACCCAAAAGTTGAACTGATTTCTCCATGACTCATTGACCTTGCATATGACTAGTTTTACTGCAAAATGGGATCAATTATGTTTGCACACAAATTTAGCTACTCAAAGTTGCAAATCGCAATACAGTATATCCATCTGTTTGAAACTAGTTTTGGCAAAACATTATTCATTCCATAAAAAATGGAATTACATGTCAAAACATGTAATGTTCTCCATAAAGAGCCAATCAAATCACTTCTTCTCTCACATGATCAGTGAAGTGAAACTACATTTAGGCATTTGGCAGACACCCGTATCCAGAGTGACTTACAGTTATTATTTTTTTTTTATCTCATTATACATCTGAGCAGTTGAGGGTTAAGGGCCTTGCTCCAGGGCCCAACACTGGTAACTTGGTGGTCGTGTGGTTTGGACCTGGGACTTTCTGAGCCGAATCCCAATGACTTAACTATTGAGCTACCCCTGACCCTATTGGCTGGGCAAAATAGCAGCTGCTCTAAATGAACTAAATGCCGCTGAACTAAATGCTGCTGCAGTTTCCTCAGGTCCTGACATCAACTGCTGAACTTTTGGAGTTGCTGGTGATCATGATGCTAATGATGTTGAAAACTTAACTGTTAGTATTTTAATGTTTTTCATGACTCTGGCAGCTGGAGTTGTAGCGTTTTGCAGTGTAATACGAAAGTCACACAGATATAACCAACAAAAAAAACATTGGTGTTTGTGCTTTTTAACATCCTTGTGACTCAAGGTAAACATGGACAAAAACGATTTTTCTCTTAAAATGACCAGAATTGATTTATCGATTCAATTACTTGTTTTGCAGTGAAACCCATCATATACAGATAAGAATTCAGGACTTTTAATGATTTTCCAATTCTCAGACACTTTCACATGTTTCACACGTGTTTGCTGAGACTAAATCTGAGTCACATTTTTGTTTTGTTTTCTATTTGCTTTGGATCGCTTTTTACTGACTGGCAAAAAAACAAATGAAAAAAAGAAAAAAGTAGTTGAGGGATGAAAAAGTTCTTGTGCAGTAGGGATGAGGATCAGCATTCAAAAAAAGTGTTGTATAGTGTTCATTTTCTTACTTTATATAAAGCAAAATAATTTTGCAAATAATTAGCAAATAATTACTTTTTTTTTACTAATTTTAAATAATTACTCCCGCACGGGATGCCGATGTGTGACTAGCTCAGGTTTCATGGATTTGAAAGTAACAGTGACGTTTTAACGCGTAAAATGCCTCCATGTCGTGTTGAGCAGTTGCGAGCATGTAGGCGGGTGTACGCAGCTCCTAACGAGAGCATGCACGGCTTCTAGCCCACGGGTTTCACTCGTGGCGTTTTGCGACTGGTGTAAGCGTGGGTAATGAGTGGGTTTCAAGACTAATTCGAGTGGTTTAATTCAAAAGAAAGAATGAAAAATATATATTTTTAAAAAACAGGAACAATTAAGGTGATGAGAAGGAAAATGTTATTTAGGCTAAAAACTCTTCTTTTCAAAGCCTTTGGTTAGTGACTCAGTCAGTAAGTGTTGACATGAACATTCGAAGTTAATACATTTGCCCTTGAATCCTCGCTCTGCTCATGCCGTGTCCGTTTCCTGGCATCTCCATCGCTTCCTGTTTAATTGTCAGTAAATTCCTGCATTGAAGTCTCTCAGGGGTCAAGGGTCATCTCATGCATTATGTTCCTGTAGGACCAGACGTAACGCTTCATCGAGGACAGTTAGGATTACCGCACAGGGACATGCCAAATGAAAGACATTTATAAGATGTTCTCATGTTATCACTCATTGCACGCTGCTAGACTACAAAGACACATGACATGATTTCAGGCTTGGGGCGTGAAGGAGCCGAGAGCTGTCACTGTTATTTCAGCTGATCAGGGTTATGCAGTCGCATTTTAAAGATTATAATGCAAAGTCTGTGAGATTGTAATGTTTTAATAGCTATCACACTAAAACAGTTGCGTCACTCGCGATAAAACACGCAAAGTATCAAAATGGCTTTATTATTTATTAGTGTTACAGTAGTAGGTTTAGTAAGGAGTTTAGTAAACACACCATGTGATGCTGCTGTAGGAAAACAATCAATGACGCAGTGGTGTAACAAGTGGAGTTCCTGGTACCACCCTACTGTAGCACATCCCTAAGTGAGAAGATCCTCTTACACAACAGCAGTTCAGCAAGAGTTACAGTTTACATTCCTTTATTGGGAAGGTTAGAGCGGGTTATCAAGTACAGTGTGTGTCGAAAGTGCAAAACACTCCAGTAAACTGAATACATAACAGCAAAAACAGAAAACCAAAAGTAAAAACACAACATTAATTCATTCCTTTATCCGTTATATCGCTTTATCCTGTATAAAGAGGGGCCTGGAGCCTATCCCATGAGACTTAGGGCACGAGGCGGAGTACACCCTGGATCAGGTGCCAATCCATCACAGGGCCACACACTCACTACAGACATGTGGAAATGGCAGTTAGCCTAATCGGCATGTCTTTGGACTATGGGAGGAAACCGGAGAACCCGGAGGAAACCCACCAAGCACAGGGAATCGAACCCGGACCCGGGAAGTGCGAGGCCACAGTGCTAACCACTACGCCACCGTATCACCTGAAAATGCAGCACTCAAAGCAAAACCAATTCAGCAAAATTGAAAACATAAAATCAAAAGCGAAAGAACCCGAAAGCAAAAGAGAAAACAGCAGCAAAAGTGAAAACACCACAACAGAAGCGAAAACACAACCGAAAACACAGAATTTTTTTTTTTATTAATTGAAAACAGAGGTCGTTGGCACCTGGTCGCTGTAGTTAATCACAAGCAAGCATGTGGTGGTCAGTAAGGACCTCCCCTTTCCGTTCTGACTTATTGTCATTGTGTTACCATTTGTTCACCCGTTTGATTTGTGCTGTACTTCAGGGTTACTGTAATAAACACTGTACTTTATAACTCCCTGTCACTGAGCTGTAACCATAGAAACAATAACATATTACATGTAATATACTGTACATACTGTATAAAGTCAGACGCAATACTGTCAGAGCTGCGGTTAGAGGAAATAACTCAACACTTAATCAGACCTAATCAGCCTTATTATTATTACTATTATCATTATTATCATTATTATTATTAATACTGCAGTACTGTTTAGTAAGCAGTCTAAACATCTGTACCTTCTACAAGATCTATCCAGGCCATGAACACGTCGTTATCTTCAAACCGAACAGGTGTTATTACGTTTTAAGATGAACATATTGTTTAACAGCCGCAGGACATTTCACTGCCTTCGCCTCGGTAACAATCCGGTCCTGTTCCGTTCTCAAAATGTACGTGCGTGCTCATCCGCTGAGCGTGATACAACCCAGACACCCTGACGATCCGGCACAGCTCCTAACGGACAAATGTAGTGTCCTCATGTCATGGACACACACACACACACACACACACACACACACACACATACACGTTCTGTTCAAGAGGTGCACCAGACAAAAGTTGCGTCATTCTCTGTCTGTACCTTTAGTCCCTGAAATAGGTGTGAATCACTCTGAGAGAGGATCTTGGTGGATTTGCAGGTCTTGACAATTTCAGTTTCTGTTCACCCATATTCGTGTGTGTGTGTGTGTGTGTGTGTGTGTGTGTGTGTGTGTGTTACAGTGACATTCACAGAACGAGGCTGTGAAAATAGCATTTTGGCAGCAGCACAAGTATGGGAACAGTGCAGCAGTCAAAACATCATGGCCTACTTTTTTTTTTTTTACCCCACTGCCTGTCTGAGCAGGTGTTCGCTCGGGGCAAAAAGCACTTACAGCGCCGTGATCTGAGACAAACTGAGCATTTTTCCTGTTTTGTGTTTGACAATATCGTTAAAGAAAATGATGCACCTGGAAGCGATCGATATTTTCAAAGATAAGCTTTGCATGAAGGATTGTGATGAGCACTTTAACACAAAAATGTGGAAGTACTGGGAGTTGATTGATTTGCCGTGACACACACTCGCTTGATAGGACCAAATGTAAGACAACAAAATACAGGAAGGAGAATCACTTGTGCTTCGGGTTCTGCTTGTTTTACCGCTCCTACACAGCTCCAGGAAGCATGGCTTTAATTAACTTACTTATTTTGCTCCGCAGAACTCAGGGCAGGATACTGAAGATGCTCTGCACATCTGCATGATAAAATCTCTTCCTTCAAACACCTGTAACCTATTAAAATCTTGACCCAGCCTGTAAAGATGGATTGTTTTCCAACTGTAAAGGTCAATGCTTTGTGCTCCAGAGAGCGGAACGGTAAAACATGCAATAAAGTACAGAAGTAAGCTAAGCCGAAAGCTGGGTTCCCCATCACCATTTAAAGAGTGGGTTCTAGAGTTCCGGATTTAAATCATGCTGAGGTTTTAACAAGTTGCCAGCAGACCAAACCTTTTTAACCTTCTGGAACATCACACCATCATGTACAGTATGTACCCTTTTCCACATACTCAGAGCTGCTTACAATTGCCTACTGTTCCTGTGATTGACAAGTGAGATACAGTATGACCCCTCCCACTCAGAGAGCAAGGCCAGTCTTGGTTCAGGGATAAGAATAGCCTCAAAATTGTCAGGAATCAAAGTTGATCTCCTGACAGTAGAATGAACTTTTTTCTTTTTATTTGACCTCATTTTGGTCCAAAATTGATGGATATTTCGAGGATCAGGTTCTTGAAAATATTCATGGGAAAATACGCTCTTAAATTTTTGGAATGGGGTGCCAGAGTGCTCCCCCTTTACTTGGAGACAGGGCTCTAAGTAGACTAATTTTTTGAACGCTAAAACGTTCGACATTACATCACAGTGAAACGCTTTTCATTATGTACTGTATCTCAGCATGGTAGGAAGTTGGGGTCAAGTTATGGTGTTGCTCGAGGGCCCAACAGGGGCAGACTGGCTTTGTTGCGGTTTGAACCCCTGACCTTCCGATCAGAGCCTTAACCTTTGAGCGACAATGAACCTTACGTTTTATTTATTCCATATACATTACTGCACAGTGAAATTCCCTCTTCGCATATCCCAGCGTAACTGGGGTCAGCCATGATACAGTGCCCTGGAGCAGACAGGGTTAAGGGCCTTGCTTAAGGGCCCAACAACAGCAACCTGGTGAACCTGACCGACATTCCAATCAGTCCCTAAGCTACCACTGTCTTTAGAGACCTTTTAGTGTATTCTAAGTCTCCAATGGTAAAATTTAAAATTCCTGTAGATCTTTTCATTCCGTTATCACAGTTATGCTCTACATACACTCTTAGAACAAAGGGTTCTCAGCTTGGTTCTAACAAGAAGGAAATTAAGTTCATTGGATAGGCAAGCATACGGCAAGGGGTTTCATTGGAAACCTTTCTTATAGGAAGATACTTTTTGGTTTTGCAGTGTATAGAACTATATATAGAAGCTCCCTTAAGGTGGTAAACCCAAAGTCTTGCTTATTCCTTTAAATTCTTGACTTAAGGAGCACTGCCTCACCAGGATGCTAAAAAAACCTTAAATGTCTTTGTTAACAGTGCAGCTGTGCAATCTGTACTAATTATTTCGTCAAAATGTCAGGGTACTCATAAGTGTTCTGTACACAGGTCCACGACTCGACCCTGCCTTTTATCATTCTGAGTAATCACTCAGTCCTGCTGTACGAAGACATTTCAAACCCAAGAGTAAAAAGTTTCTAAACGAATAATTATTTAAAATAAGAAGCTTTATTAAATAAGCGCTCGGCGATTAAACAGGGGTGCAGTTTGTCTTTCCATGTTGATGCAGCTCTAAATCAGAAGGCCAAGTGTTTTGCACAGGATGTAAAGTAATTGTCCTGTGACTCATCAAACATGTCCAACAGAAAAGCCGGAAAATTAATGATTTATTCTCCTCAGATACTGCCGAGGGGTTTTTCGGCCTGAGGTCTCTCAGTTGACGTCATCAAAGTAGGTCGAGCATTCAGTGCAAAAACAGGAATCAGACTCACAGCATTATCAGACAAGAAGAATTGAAAGGAAATAGTAAAAATTGTCAAACAATTCAGTGAAGACAGAAATGTAGTGGCCAGGAAAAAGGACAGGAAAATGGTCCCTTGTTGGATGGAAAGCATTTCAGACAGTCGATATGTTCACCATCAGGGAACTTCTCAAAGCATTAGAATTTTTTAACTTGAAGCCAGGAAAAGGGTGGCACAAACTTTTGCACTGAGAAACTTAGGATTTCTTTAGCGTTCCTCGCTTGTTCCTCTCATAGAACCCTAAAGATTCTATGTGGGGCGTTCAAGTGAAACCAGGACTCGGCGGGACTTTGCCGTAAAAGTGATTGACATCGAGCACGGTATGGCGATGAGACTCGCTGCAGTAAAACATTTGAACGGTGCAAACATTTTAAGGAAGGCTGTACGTCCGTGAATGACGATCTCGGCCGAGGTGGCTCTGAGCCCTCTATAGTTATTCCCATAAACATTCAGTGAGTGGAACACCCGATCCTTGAAAATGGATGGATGATTTGTCGCCAACTTGTGACAAAGAAGAGACATGTCTATCTGTGGGAACTGTACACACAATCATTCACCAACACCACTTGCACATTACAGGAACTCGACTGGGAGTTATTACCATATCCCCTGTACAGTCCTGGCCTCACTCATACCATTTCCACATGTTTGGTCCATTAAAGGAGTTCCTGGGAGGCCAGTGTTTCTGATGTGAAGTTTGATCGTGGAGAAAACGTTCTATCTTGATGGTATCCAAGCACTAGAGAAATGCTGGGATTAAGTGTCGATTAGCAGGGATTATATATAGAAATACAGGGAGTTTTTACTCTAATAACTGCGTTCTGTTATTCAGCACAATCAAAAGTCTCGCTTTGAGTTGAACGCCCTCCCATACCATATGTTAAAGAGTGTCAGAAAGTGGGCCTTTTCTGAAAACTTAAATTATCCAAAGAACCCTTAAAGTGCCTTACATGTTAAATGCATCTTCATATCAGGTGTCTGAAATTTAGCTTTTAGATCCCGTTTACATTCTTAGAAAAAGAAAAACACTTCTTCAGAAGTTCTTTAAGGGTCTGTTGGGAAATTAAGTGAGGAACGTTTTTGGAGACACATTTATTATGATTGTGTAAAGCTGCTTTGCAACAAGGACAATTGTTAAAAGCGCTATACAAAAAAAAATAATTGAATTGAATTTCCTAAGATGCCGTAATGAACTGCTCATAATGAATTATATGTTAATAACTGCTGTTTAATTGTTCCACACACAGACACTGTGAGTTAAGCAGATGCTTTTCTTGATTGTTCTCTATGAGCTTTAGGCAGTTCCTGAGTGAACTCAAAGGTCTCACCCGTCAGTTTAGCAACACTTTCCTGCGTTCGGCTCGTTGCTAAGTTGCCGACTCGGGAATTTCCAGCACTTTCGGAGCACCTGTTGTGAAAACATAATCACGCCTGCTGCAAATCAGGCAACTGTTAGAGAAAACGTAAAAAAAAAAAAAACGTTTGTTCCAAAACGTAAAAGCTGAAATGGTTATAAAGGAGCCTCGGGGACACTATAGATTAGTGGTCGGTGCGGGAATAAGAGAATCTCAGGGTTTTATAAGAAGAAAACAGGTAAGCTCTTGTTCCCAGCAAGTGTGTCTTCACATTGATGCACTGGAATGTTTTTTCACCCACTGTGTAGGAGAGAATAAAAAAATAAAAAAACCCACATCACCATGAATCAGAGGAAACCTACGGCCTCGGCATGACGCAGTGTGTGCAGGTTGTAATGTGTAAGGAACAGAACACACCCCCTGTGTTGTGCGCTTATAGGAAATTAATCAACGAAGATGTACTGTGGTAGGATTACTTGAAGTAGATTGTTTCCCAGAGGATTTTGCTATTTTTGATTCAGATTTTTGTACATTTTGATTAGCAGTAACCTAAATTATCTTAGTAATCTTATTTTAAGAACGTTAAGATAAAATTCTTCACTTAGAGAAGATATATATATTTTTTTTTTGTAGTGTAAGTTACAAAGCTCACTTATTATCATATCACAGCCTCAGTCTTAGTTTCTTTCTCTCTGTGGTGTCCCATTAATGCGTGTTTTGGGAAAGGAAAACAAAATGCTGGTGAGACCAGAAGCTGTGAACCGAACATCAATCCTGATGTTACATAACACCCTGATCATCAGTGCTTCCCGGAGTGCTTGTGAGCAGACAGACCTTTCTCTCTGACAGACTGAGGATTTAGAGACTGAGAGAAACATTATTAACATCGTGACCTGAAAGAAAAGCGACAGAAGATAAAAAAGAGAGAGAGAGAGAGAGAGAGAGAAAGGATTGGATCGTTATGGGTTTTTTTTTCTCACTTATGTCCAATCTTGGTTTCTCCTCACAAATAAAAACAGAACAGAAAAAGTGCAGAAGGAAAGAAATGAAGAAAAAAAAAACACTTCTACGTATAAATAAACTGAAGAAAGTGTGGAGTTTAAATGCTCAGAGTAAACAACAGGAAACAGGAAGCAGTTAGAGGATTATATCTTCATGAACAGGGGCAGTGCTACAGTAGCTCAAACCCCCTTTCCATTGCTAATTCATGTCTGTTAGCGCTGGTGCAGAACTGGTTCAACGGCGAATATCCTAAGATCTTGCTTTGTTGTTCTATGGGATAAAGAGTCGTGTCATTACATCACAGTATATGACTGTGTACATCTCTACGTTCACAGCTATGCTAGCAAAAAAATGCTAAAATGCAAAAAAAAAATAATAATGCTAAAATGCTAGCAGAAAGCACAACAAAAACAACTTGAATATGGCTTTGTGAGCAGTTCTGTGTGCTTAATCATTACCAGAAAGCAGTACTAGAAAGCTGCCCATTGCATATTGAGACCATTTTTTAAAGATGGCGGTCACTTTTAGTTGGTTGTGATAATCCCGCCTCGCAGCCCCTGACGCAAGCGGTTCTTTGTTCTAGCCTAGCAAAGTGTTGGCGCCACCATGGAAACGGTGTTTCTGTCCGCGGGCCTGTGCTTAGATTGTGTGAAAACAAAGTACTGGTTCAAAATTGGGCACCGGTTCCGAACAAGCTCCGGAACCACCTTTGTGATAAAGGCTCTGGGTTACACATCAGAAGGTTGGTGGTTCAAGCCCCAGCTCTACCAAGTTGCTGCTGTTGGGTCCTTGAGCAAGGCTCTTATCCCAGTGGTGCTGTATAATGGGTGACACTTTATATGGGTCTGACCCCAGCTTCCTAACATAGCTGGGATGTGCAAAGAATAAAAAATTTCACTGTGCAGTAATAAATAAGGGCTTTACTTACTTACGTTATTTATGAAGCCTGTTTAATCCTTATTTTTACTGTACTTAGAAATTATTCACTAAAATATGTTTTTTTAAACCCTATTAACTAATTACTAAACAATAGATTGTGTGTTGAAAAGAATTAGCAAAACATGCCTGAAAACCTTTAGGTTCCCAGACCAACATAAATACAAAATCTGACCACATGGCACCTCCAGGCTAAAATATGGTAATCTCCGCTTCAAGTCGTTGCTGCTGTTGTGTCAAGTCCGTGTTGATCTCAAAATAGAAATAAATTTAATAAAGCCATGCTGGCTAAGCCTGGGTTATTCCAGCATCATGCTGTTGTACATCGTGTTATTACTGTAGCACACGTATAGTACAGGAAAGTAGCGTTACAGGAAACCTGCCGTGATAAGGTGTATCTGCTGAGACGCAGCTGTCAGTCAACGCCACCCGAGTTCCCATTAAACAACAGTATGGCCTAGAGTGTGCACTGTGTGTTCCTGATAAATTTTAACACATGCACGCACACACACGCAGACACACAGAGGAGTCCCGCTGCATATGTGAATATAGATATAAAGTCTCAGTGCTGTGCTGTTAGAGGAAAATCATCATACTGTATGTGTGTGATGAAGCTGAGTCAGCACTACTACTCAAGTTTATTCATTTTCCTCTAAATGCATGTCTCAACAAATTTGTTTTTCTCTTGCATCACAACAATTTGCACTTTTTATCCATCTACAGTTTTTCTCATATCTTCATATTAAATGAAAGAAACAGGAACACATGTTTTACAGCGACAGGCTGCAAACTGTTGATACAATTTAAAAACTGATTATTTATGTAGCAACCTCAGCAGCAGCCTCATTTCCCCTCTCGTCTGTTCCAACCAGCAGTAAACTAATAACCGGCCTGATCATGTTATCATCTGTTTCTCACTGGTTCATGTCTTAACTCTTAAAACCCAAGAGGCACAGATACGTGCTGGCACCATAGCAAAGAGTAAATGACGAGTTTAAAAAAAAAGAAAAAAATGTGCTTATGTAGAAGTGTTAACAGGGAGGTTTCAGACTTCAAAGTGTGTATTTGGGTTTTTGTATATGTCAGGTAGAAGAAAAAGTTACCATTACTTTTATAAAGGGTAAATTTTACCCCTACCAGAATATTGGAATGAGGTTGCAAAAATGTAAAAATAAACCATAAACCTTTTTTTTTTTTTTTTTTTGCCTATGCAACCCAGTTTCTAATTTATTGCTCACTCATGTTTGGGAACTAAAATTCAGTTCATCATATTACCTACTGTATTTTGTGCTGAGAAAAAGGATATTACATTTTATACTGTACAATTCTATATATTCCTACAGTATGTACTGTACAGTGTTGGGTGTTACAAAGTAACGCGTAACGAGTAATCTAACGTGTTAGGTCCGCCATTTATTACTCAGTTATTTAGTTATTTTTTCAAAAATGTAATCCGTTATTCAGACAATTTATGTAATCCGTGAGCCAGACAGC
>JAQMYL010000023.1:33285209-33296365 GCA_030014365.1 Clarias pachynema | reverse complement strand
CTCAACCTAACCTGAACCCACTGATCCTAACCTGAACCACTCTCAACCTAACCTGAACCCACTGATCCTAACCTGAACCACTCTCAACCTAACCTGAACCCACTGATCCTAACCTGAACCACTCTCAACCTAACCTGAACCCACTGATCCTAACCTGAACCACTCTCAACCTAACCTGAACCCACTGATCCTAACCTGAAGCCCACTGACCCCGAATTCAAAGCCACTGACTCTAACCTGAAGCCCACTGACCCTAATTTGAACCCATTTACCCTAACCTGAACCCACTGACCCTAACCTGAACCCAATTGACCCCAACCTGAACCCACTGACCATAACTTAAATCCCACTGACCCTAACCTGAATTCCCATAACCTAACCTATACCACACTGACGGAAACTTGAACCACACTGACCCTTACCCGAACCCATCACCCAAATCTGAGCCCCTCTGACTCTAACCTATACCACACTGACAGTGACCCTCACCCCTCACCCTAACCAGTACCTCACTGAGCCTAACCCTTTACCCCACTGACACAAACCTGAACCCCTCACCCTAAACTGAACCACTCTGATTCTAACCCAACCTCCTCCCCCTTCCCTGAGCCCCACTGACCATAACCCTAATCCTGCTGATCCTAACCTAAATCCCCTCACTGTTACCTTAACCTCATGACCCTATTCTGAACCTTACTCATCCTAATTTGAACCCCATTCACCTGAACATGACGCTTGTGTCACCCAGCCCTAAATCCCCTCCTCCTAGCCTGACAGATCAGAGACCACTTGATGCAAAAGTCCAGTATGTTTGAATAGTGTGAACACTCTGTATTGTGACTGATTTCATCCTCTGACCTGCACAGCCAGAGCCCATAAAACAGGAAGGCAGGGAGAGGGTCACTCTTGGCATAGTGTGAAGGTCAGTTTCCTTGTACTCTTCTTATCCTTTGTGTTCAAGATTGGGGTTAGAGAGTGCTACAGCGAGCGATTACTCAGCCTATGAGTGTTCATGTCCTGACTTTAATCACGTAGCTTGTCTCATAAAGCACTCATGCTATCAGGAGTCTGAACACTCAGGTCAGTTTCTCAGTCTGTTGTGTTTGTTTTGCAGACACGGAGGCTGAGTAAAGCGGAGCGCCAGCGCTTTAGCGAGGAGGTGGAGATGCTGAAGGGGCTGCAGCACCCCAACATCGTTCGCTTCTATGACTCCTGGAAGTCCACTGTTAAAGGTCACAAGTGCATCATCCTGGTTACTGAACTCATGACCTCAGGAACGCTCAAGACGTAAGCTCAGTCCTGTCAGGAACACACACATTTACACACACACACACACACACACACACACACACACACACACACACACCACACACTGTGACACACATCTGTCACTATCTATCTTTCTATCGGTCTATCTGCCTGTCAGTTCGTTCTTTCTTTCGTTCTTTCTTTCGTTCTTTCGTTCTTTCTTTTCACCTGACACTTAGCGAAACAGCTCACTCCTCTGTCTTACTTCCACTCAGATACCTGAAGCGGTTTAAAGAGATGAAGCTGAAACTTCTACAGCGCTGGAGCCACCAGATCCTGAAGGGCCTCCACTTCCTGCACACCCGCACCCCACCCATCATCCACCGGGACCTCAAGTGCGACAACATCTTCATCACGGGACCCACTGGATCCGTCAAGATCGGAGATTTGGGTCTGGCTACACTCAAGAGCGCCTCCTTCGCCAAAAGCGTCATCGGTAAGTTAGCACATCGCCTGAGGGTTGTTAGGGTCCGTTCGCATACTTTTGCTCTGGTTTGAGTCAAGCCATTTGATTCCGAATCGACTCAGTGCAGGAAGTGAATCAAACTATTTGTGTCCAGACATGAGCTGATTGGCCCGAGAGCCCCAGAGCTGTCCTGTAGAGCTAAGAAACAATAATCACAGGTTGTGAAAGAAAATGTTTAAAACAGGGTATTTCTGTAATTATCAAATCAGCCATGTGGCACAAAAACACAACACAACACAAAAACTGAACAAATTAACCAAAAGATTCAGTTACATCCAGTTACATAAGATCCCTTATTACAGCTTCTTGGCTTATGTGCGATGTTATCTCAGGGGTTAAACTGACCTTCACAGTTATTACTGTAAACATCACCTGCGCCACCTCTTCGTCCAACATGGAGTGTGTGTTTATCTATTGATTCCTCCATATTTACACCAGCACAGCTCCAGCCAGAGATTAGATTTAAAGACGTCAGCTGACATGCTGCATTTACACAGGAGGTTTCCGTGAAACTCCTACACTTCTCACATTTTGTCATTGATGGTAAACGTTATTCTGTTGACCTAACTGCGATGATTGTGAGCACTTCTTACTACAGAACAAAATGTTCACGGGGTGGACTCTGATCTGATCTGGCTCCTCCTACCTGAACAGAGACAAGCCAGATTGTTGTACAGCAATGTGTAGGTTGGGCTTAGGGTTAAAGGTGAAGGTGGATCAGATCCAGCTCCACCCCTGGAATTCTGCTGCTCTTTTTAGTTTTATTGACCTAATTCATTGTGGTGAGGGAGGTGGCTGTCTCTTAATGGAGGCTCTTAACACTGAAATGTTCTCAAAGACTAGGCCTACACTCCCCTGTTTATTTATTAGAAGCAAGTGTTTAGATGTGAAACTGTATAAGGTATGCAGATAACTATATGAACAATCCTGCTTAGCAAAATCTCTAAAAAAATTCAATGCTTGCCATGATAAAAAGGCACCAGAACAACCAGTACAACAACAACTTTTACGAGACCCAACAGGCAAAGAGCCCAAAGCCCTTAACCCAGCCTCTAAACTCCCCAGATCCTAATCCGATCAAGCAACCATGGAATGTGCCCACATTCTGTTGCCAGGTACCGCAGCACACAGATGTGTTGTCGAATCATACCCTGAGAGGCCAGAACCACCCTGATGGCAAAAGGGGAACCCAAAACCTAAGTGGTTTTAATATATATTATATATGTAAATTGCAGGTGAAGGTGTTCTTCAAAGTTTTGTACTGGGCCCACTAAACATTTCAAGTTTTGCATTCTCTTTCTTTTTCTCCCTTACAGGCACTCCTGAATTCATGGCTCCGGAGATGTACGAAGAGAAGTACGACGAGGCGGTGGACGTTTACGCCTTTGGGATGTGCATCCTGGAGATGACTACGTCGGAATATCCGTACTCGGAGTGCCAGAACGCAGCCCAGATCTACCGCAAAGTCACCAGCGTGAGTGATGCGTAAATTTCTTGCTACCTCAGAAATGTGAGGTTAAGGTTAATGCATGTATGCATGAAAATGTTACCTCAGTGACCTCAAACCATCTGACACGACCGGCCTTTTGGATCTGTGAGATCACTTAAGTGAAAAAATTTTAAAAATTACACGTTGTATGTTTTATCAATTCTGTCTACATAAAACGTCATGGAAAGTGTTTACTATAGATAATACTGTAGCAGCTATGAACCGGTAATATCTTAATAAAACCACATAATTACAGCTTTACCTCAGGCTGATGTGTATATTTAGAAAATGTCACCATATCAAGCAGTATCATTATACCAGTTTTTTATCTGTCTGTCAGGAACATCTACTGTACACATCCCTGTGAATAAACTGTTACTATAGTAACATCGATGTATCAGAACAAGCGCATTAAGATGATCCTGTGATTTCGCGGCTTCTGACCAATCAGAGTAAAGAACTCATCAGAAACCGTGTTACAGCTTGCATTTCTTCCTAAACATCTTTTGCTAACGGCCTCGAGCCTGTTTCCTGACCCGGCTCTCAGCAGGACATTGTGTGTGCAGCTGCTTATCTTCGTGCAGACGCCCACGCTCTTTTCTTACACTCATCTCTGCGAACTCTTCACACTCTCTCTCTCTCAGGTTGTCTGCACTTTAATAACCTCCTTCTCCGAGGGGTTTTTCAGGAGCCCTCTAATGGCTCGCTGAAGCCGATACGAACGTCCCAGGGATCCTTCAACACAGCAGAACGGACAATTAACACGTCTCGGTAGAGCTCTAATTCTATAAACACACACGCTTGTTTCAATCTTAGCAATAATCAGGCTTGCTTGGAGACCACAGGATTGTAAGTTACAGCAAGAGAGCGCGTCATTAACGACGTGGACAGATCCATAAATGTGACGTCTGCGCGCCGCAGCCTGTCCCAAGCGTCTGATCCCGAGGTTTTAGTGATCTCACAAATGGCGCCATTTATCCAACCTGAGCTGAACTGGAATTTCAGGATCTATTTAATCAACAGGGAAAGATAGCACACCAATAACATATCTTATAGTCGCGTACCACAATGACTCGAATCCTATGTAGTCTACAGTATGTAGCGCACCACATACAGTACGTCTGTATGTGTCAGTGTTTTAAAAGCTGTAGTGGATTTAAAGCTGTAGTGGGTGTGGCATAAACTGGAAGGGTTTCAAGAAACCTTCTGGTTTAGGCCACGCCCATTTTACAGTTCAACAGGTACAGTTAGAATAAAGCTGCAGACGTGTGGAGCACTTTATCGATCAGATACAGATAATGTTATCATGTTACATCCCTGAAACAGTGCAAGATACAGTAGCACTTTAACTCGGTAGACAATGTGTGTGTGTTGGTTTCAGTGTCCTTGAGCTGCGCTTTGTTCTTTCTCCGTGTCGCGTACTTATACCCAACCCTTATCTCGTCCTCTTGATTTTCAAAGAGGAAGGAAAGATTTGAACGTACAGTACAAGTGTGTGCAATGCTTTCGTAACACTTTCCAAGCGCATGTGTTCCTGACAGTGGTGTGTCTGATTCCTGGCCTCGTCTCTGCGCTGATTGTACGCCATGTCTGAGCCACGGGAATCAATGTTGGGAGACTAGCATGAGTGTTTTACTGTCACAGAAGAAGATTGGAATAAAAAAATGAGAAACTTTATTCTTTTGGACATGAGGGCGTGAGCGTCTGGATTCTGCGAAGCATGAATATGTGACGTTCGCCAAGAAAAACATCTGCCAGAACAAAACCTCAATCACATAATGTCAGTAGAAAAGATTTTAAAAAAGGAATGACACACTTGATGTCGTGCTGCTTTAGGAAAATAATAATCCGAAATTCAGGGTGGTTTGAGCAACTCTGCTCCACCACACCACGTTATTTTTCTATAACAACACAAGTCTAGTGTTTTATTGCTTACACAACACACTTAATAAATCCGCCTGTACATACAGTAATTACTGTTTATGGTGGTTTTTAGTGCTGGCTGTAGACGGAGAAGGACTTGGCTTACTCAGAAAGTCGCTGCTGCTCATGCTGACGTTGTTGTCAAGATGGCAACATGAGTGGAAAAGTTGTTTGGGTGGCAATGCTGCGGGTCGGGGGGAGGGGGTGTTGGTATTACAGCTGCTCGAGGTCACCGAGGGAAAGAGCGGCATGAGAGGAAAGTAATAACAGCTCGCGTATCAGCTGACAAGGGAATGCTGCTGATAGACGAGTTCATATGCCTCGATCTAGATCAAGCCTCAGAACGGGAGACGTCTGTCTGTCTGCCTGTCTGTCTGTCTGTCTCTCTTTCTCTCCACACGTCATCTAAAAGTTAATAATAAAAAATATTTGGGGAAAGTTTTCTCTTATTAACTTAAAGAGAGGGAATGACAGGTTTAAAGATTCTTTGACGTACAGTATGTAAGAACAGGAACTACGTTAATTCTCAGACATCCAATAGATTAAAGGAACTATAAACAGGAAAAAAACAAAACATAAAAATGATGTACAGTATCATTCCATAGCCTCTCTACAGAGTTCGCTCACGTCTCCGCTCAGGTCCACTCCGTGTATATCTTTGTAAGATAAATCTTTATATGAGGACAGATGGATTTGCTGAACTTGTTCCTGTTTGAAGACATTGATCATGTTCAGTCATTATCAGGTGGCAAAAATTACACTGAGGAGGAAATGACACAGGCACAGTGTTAGATTATGGGTTTTTAAAAAGGTTAATGAAAATAAATTTAATTGTTGGCAAATTACTCCTGTTTGAGAGGGGGAAAAATTCAACAGGACTTGAGGATACAGGAACATCATCATCAACCTCTGAGTGATGCAAGTAACTGAGCTGTTCATCACCCTACTGCTTAAGAATTCATTATTATAGCTGTGACTAAAACACTGAGAATGGTTTGGGAGAAAAAATGAATTTATGTATATGAAATAATGAAAGGTAGAAATAAATCTACCTTTATTTCTCTATATAATCCCCTGCTACACTAATGCACTCATCCCAGCGTTTCACTTGTGCTTGGATATCATCAAGGTAGAAAAGATCTACTTTGACTGTCTGATTCGCGTCTGAAACGCCGGCCTCCCAGGAGCTCCTTTAATCTGTCCAACATGTAGAAACAGCTTGGAGCGAGGTCGTGACTATGCGGGGGATGTGGCAATAACTCCCAGCCAAGTTTCTGTAACATGCACATGGTACAGTAGGCAGTATGAGCTCAAGCATACATTGTCCTGTAAAAACAGAAAGCCCTCGGTAGGCCGTTTGTTCCATTAAAGGGAAGGGGCATTAAAGGAGTTCCTGGGAGGACAGCATTTGAGGTGTGAATAAGACAGCCAGTCCGATCATGGCACCGGTGTACTGAGAAAACTTTCTACCTTGATGGTATCCGAGCACTAGTTAGACATTGGGATAAGTGTATGAATGTAGCAGAGGATTATATATAGAAATAAAGGGAAGTTTTAATCTCAGAACTGTGTTATTCTGTATGGTCAAAAGTCCCACTTTGACTTGAACACCCTGTGTTTAAACTAGCTTAACCTCCATGGCTTTTTAAATATTCTTTATATAAAATACACAAAAATAGAAGCACTTCTAATTGAAAAGCATGAAATCTATATATAGATTTATATATAGTATAGCTAACCTTCTTACATTCCATTAAAAATTACATGACACTAGAATCCTTTATAGTGATCCAGGGTTTGTGGAGCACATGATGAAAAAGTTCTGACTTTTCTGAGAAACACAGACGACACAGTTGTTTTATTTTAAACGTTGCATCGAGAGTAAAGAGAGTGTGTGTGTGTGTGTGTGTGTGTATATAGAAGGAAAAAGCTCAAAAAAAGCACTAACATTTAAAAAGATGATTGTCTGATGCGTGATCATGTCCCTGAGCCGTGTGAGAAGCTTCACATTCAGCCCACAGTTGAATCCGTATGTGTTCCAGCACACTGCACCACTTTAACACAGCAGTGCCGTTAAAGCATTCATTCCTTTCAGCTGTGGAGATTTCCTCTCCTCAAGGTTTTTTTATACAGTACTTGGCATGAAAACTCGACTCCGTATCCAGACCAGGCTCAGTTTTGGGCTTCTTATTTGAGTTTGTTTTCACATGGCTGGGTTTTTCTGAACTGCAGATTGATTGCACTTTTTGCACATTAATTCCGTTTGCTTTTTCTTTCTAGAAAGCAAAATTGTTTCTGTCCTCAGCATTGTAAAACCTACATCAGGAAATAACACAGCAGCTGAGATGAGTGTATTAGCTACTGCAGTGGTTCTCAGCTCCACTACTGGAAAACCCGCTTCCCTGCCCAATCAACTAATTAGCAGCCTTTTCTTAATTGAATTGGGTGTGGTAGAAACACTGGTTGAAAACCACTAGACTAGAATGGAATCACCAGCAGTTACACTGTCTTGGACAGACAAGCAGTTGTTATTGTTTTTGGTGGTGGTGCTGGTGGTTAATTGGTTAGTTGGTTGTTTTAGTTCTTTGGTTGTTTGTTTGGTGGGTTGTTTGTTTGTTTTAGTTAGTTATCAGTTATGTTGTTTGAGTGTTGTTTGGTAATTTTGGTTGTTTCTTTGCTGGTTAATTGTTTGTTTTGGTTTGTTAGTACTTGGTTTGTTGGTTGTTTAGTTGTCGTGAATGTTGGTTGGTTGGTTGGTTGGTTAGTTTGTTTTGTTTGCTTGATTAGTTTTTTTTTTGTTTGCTTGGTTAGTTTTTTTTATTTGCTTGGTTGGTTGGTTAGTTTTTTTTTTGTTTGCTTGGTTGGTTGTTTTTTTTTTTGTTTGTTTGCTTGGTTGGGTGGTTAGTTAGTTTTTTTTATTTGCTTGGTTGGTTGGTTAGGTTTTTTTTGTTTGCTTGGTTGGTTGGTTGGTTAGTTTTTTTTTTTGTTTGCTTGGTTGGTTGGTTAGGTTTTGTTTGCTTGGTTGGTTGGTTAGGTTTTGTTTGCTTGGTTGGTTGGTTAGTTTTTTTTTGTTTGCTTGGTTGGTTGGTTGGTTGGTTAGTTTTTTTTGTTTGCTTGGTTGGTTGGTTGGTTGGTTGGTTAGTTTTTTTTGTTTGCTTGGTTGGGTGGTTAGTTAGTTTTTTTGTTTGGTTGGTTGGTTAGTTTTTTTGTTTGCTTTGGGTTGATTCATGTTTTGTTTTTTTTGGTTGATTGGTTGGTTGTTTTGGTTGGTTTTTGCGTTTTTTTTTTTTTTTAATTAGCTGGTTGTATTATAAATTATTTAAAAATAATGATATGTTTATTTATACTCTTTTTAATCAGGCATTGGATATAAACATTCACTGCCATAACAATTCTGGAAGGTTTCTTTAATACAGTACATTATTAATTTTCTTCTGCCAAAAGTGTCACATAGCAGGCTTAATGGTAAATAAAAGCATGAAGTTTTACTCTAATTAGATCTTACTCATTAAATGTGTTGATTAACTGTCTGTAACAACAGCTCTGACAGGAGTGCACTTGTTATCTATTACAGTTAATGTTTCTATAGTAACAGCTCGTCCACAGAGACGTGCACAGTGGGCGCTCCATGTTGTCAATATGGTGAAGTTTTCGTTAAGGAGAAGTGTATTTTATGTCTCACTGATAGGAGAAGTCTCAAGTGTCAGAGAAAAAGCTAAGTTTAGGTTTTCTGATATCTTCAGGACATAGAGGTTTAAGCAGCGGAGAAACAATAGAGTCTGCTTATGTGTGTGACAACAGGAGCTGTCTTCTTCAACATTAAAAGAAACTAAAAATGGGTTAAAGCCATTATATTGTTTCTTTAAAAAAAAAAAAAACTAGTTGCTGTAAGAGGAATAAAACACGTGCAAAAGAAACAAGAGTCTAAAGTGAAAAAATCGAAATGTGAATGTTAAAAGCATTTTTGTTTTTGTGTTATAAAGTCACATGACCAGTGTTGAAGTGTGCAGCATATAAAAAGGTAAAACGTGCTAACGAAGAGCAGACTGGACTCGTAGCTCATTCATGAGAGTAAGCATGTTTAAATACGCCAGTTTTTCCAGCCGCTCTCGCTCACCAGGCTTTTGCAAACAACACACACAATTAGCGTGATTATCTGAGGCGAGCTAATTAGGTTCGGGTTAGCTCGCCTCATGCAATTAAATCGTGTTCAGAACTACTTCTGGGAAGAAGCCAATAACAAACGGCTGTGTAGCGCGCTCCCTGATGTAGCATTAGCACAGAGAGAGTGCTAATGCTAATTAAGCAGAAAACACACAAACCAGCTTTTAGTTTCTTGTTTCAACGTGGATGTGGATGTGGGGGTTTTCTCCAGGTGTGTGTGTGTGTGTGTGTGTGTGTGTGTGTGTGTGTGTGAAAAATGTGGGGGTATAAGGTTACATAACACCTCTCATCAACTGTTTTATAATTATGGCATAGAGCTGCAGCTATAGTGCAGTACGCCTCCCCACTCAAAGCCACTGATCAAATGTAAATGAAATAGCGTGTGTGTGTGTGTGTGTGTGTGTGTGTGTGTGTGTGTGTTTGTTTAATGTTTAAAAATGTCTGTTATTACACCTTATTGCACTGTAGTCTGTGTGTTTGCAGGGTTATGAAAGAGACAGAGAGACAGAGTGGCAGGAAAGATGGAGAGATAGGCAAAGAGACCATCGAGTGAGAGATTGTAGTGAAAGGGATATAGAGAAAAAGAGACATGAAAGTGACTCGAATAGAGAAGGAAAGATAAAGACAACTGTAGAGAGACTAAAGAGAGACAGAAAGACAGATGGATAGAGAGAGAGGAAGAGAAGACAAGGGAGGAAGGAAGGGTCAAGGACATAAGGACACACTGACGGAGAATGAGAGAGAGGCAGATAGGCAGAGAAAGAAAGAAAGAGAAATAGAAAGAAATGATACAAAGAGACAGTGAAAGAGAGTTAGAGAGAAGGATCTGAATCTGCTCATTTTTTTACAGTATGATTAATAAACTCTCTCGCTCGTGTATCTTCGTAGCACTACATAGTCCTGTGATTTCTTCACACAAAACAGAGTAAAGAAGGAGAGATGAGCTAAACAGAGTTTACAAACAAGCCGGTCGTTACCATTCAGCGCAGACGTAATCGAACTGAGAAGGTCTTGTTTATGTCGAGTATGAGGGCTGATGATTCTAATTAGATCTAAAGAACGGAATGTATGTTCCTGCTCTCCAAAATTACATCAGTAAAGGCTTTGATGGATTTCTGCAGCACACTGCTCCACATTCAGGCATGCCAGGTTGAAAAGGTCATCATGTGATATCCATGGCGACCGTCTGCGACTTTCATCTCTGTGTGGACACCGCGTCTGCGTCTGGATCCTTCAGGGTCTCGTTCCTGATGTCGGTGGAGTTCACGAGAAACCAATAAACCACCTAGCTTCAATTTTTATTTTAGCTTTAGTTTGAGAGCACTTTAGCACTGGGGGTTCCTGTGATTGATTCGCTGTCCAGAGTTAGTTATAACTACTCTATCCTTTTGACGAAGGTTGTTGCAACCCACCATATCAACCATTTATTGTTACTGTAGTAACCATTCCTATAAACCCATTTCTTGCTCATCATTTTAAAAGTTTTAATCCATAACACAAGAATTTTCTCACACCTTCAGGGTTGGGGGGTCAAAACTTGCCTCCGTTGTGTGTGGAGTTTGCATGTGCTTGCTGGGTTTCCTCCAACAGTCCAAAGACATACAGTGTAGGTTAAATCCCAAGTAGGTAGAGCTGAAGATCTTTGCCCGAACCCGACGGGACCCAACAGGACCCGACGGGTTCGGTCGGGTTCGGGCTTAATTAATATAATTTTACACGGGCTCGGGTTGGGCTCGGGCCAGGCTCGGGCTTGCGCGGTAAGTGAGCGGTCATGTGATGCGTTTTGATTAGCGCGAGAGAAATGCG
>JAQMYL010000023.1:33272486-33285109 GCA_030014365.1 Clarias pachynema | reverse complement strand
AGTTTCCCTGGCATAGGCTCCAGACCCCTGCAACCTTCCACAGAATAAGTCGTATAGACAGTGAATGCCTTTTGCTTCCTTGTTGGTCTGGCTCCGCCCCTTTCCTTCGCCCTTTTCCTAATGTGTTTACTGTTTTCACTTTGTCACCCGGCGTGACTCTGTCTCTTATATTTGGTGCACGATTTTGTTCTTTTTTTGCCAAGTCTGTGCAGATTCTTATCCTAATTGCTTTCCTCCCATGAGTTTACCCTCATGTTTTCACATTTTGGATTAAAAAAAGCATCCAGTTGTGCCAGAATTTTGTGACAAACTGATGCATCGCTTGCTATACCAGTGAAATCACAAACACCAGACCAGGGGTTCTTTGTAGTCATGTTTCTTAGTGTTCTGCAAGAATGAACAAATTAGTTATACTGAGAAAGATGTTTAGCAGTCTGCGAACAACAAACAAAGGCATCCTTATTCAGTATTTGCTATCATTAGGGTAATGAGATTCAGTTCGTCTGTGCTGCTGTACTGAACCTGTGCCAGGCGCTCAAAGTGATTAGATGAAAAAAAAAAAATGTAGGAGGCAGGAAGAGTGAAAGATGGATGAAGCTGGCCCTCTCTCTTAGGAGCCACAGGGCTCTGGAGTCAACAAATCAGCTTTCGTAGAACACACTCCTACATAAACCTCAAACCCCAGGAGTGTGATGAATATCCGCCATATTGTTCAGGCCGGTGCTTGTGGCTCAGCGTTTGACGCAGGGAACTGAAAACCATGAGACGGCTGGCTGCTCTTGTTTCTGCTTTTCGCTCTGCCGCTGCTGTCAGATGTTTGAAAGTTATCCATTATCTGATTAAGTAGCACTGGGCTGCTATGGTTACATAAACACTTCTCACTTACACTTCTCAGAAGCATGGGACATTCTGGGGACTGTCATACCTGCAAAAACATCCTGCCCCCTGTCCAGGAGAAAGGGCATAATACTTTTAAATAGCTGGAGGGTTTGACCCTTGGGAGCTCTAGAAGTTTCCTGATGTTAAAGTGACATGAACGTGTGAGTATGTTTAGCAAGCTTATCACAAGGATAAGAATATTTTCATGACTTTTGATTTTGTGTATGAACAAATAAGTCATACGTTATCGTAAAGGAATATCTTAAAGAGTAAGGACATGTGCCAAGTTCAAACAAGTCAAACATTAAGGCTGAATTTTACATCAAGGGCAAAGACGGCACTTATCGTGTTACACCTCATCAGTTACGTCACACCAGCCTCATCATCTTTGGACTCGTACTGCCTCTGGAGAATGCTGGCCCTCGCTTCATTTTCATGCTTCTTTCCAGCTCAAACTTTCCACCTCATAAATTTTACACAGCTTTAAACTTGGTGTTTCCATCCTGGCGACTCGAGACATTAACTGTGTGGGTTTTTTGTCCCTTTTTCCAGCTGTGTGTAGTGGTGAAGTGTGAAACCCTGCCCTGTTTGTCAGATTCGTCAGCCTTTATAGTGACGTTGTCGCTTGAGTACATCGTTTGCAGTTTTACAAACTCCAAAAGTTTGTATTTTTTAACTGTACATTATTGACTTTATGGATTCCATATGGAGAGATTTTCATTCTGTGTTAGCATCTCCTAAATATCGACGTGCCAATGTTGTATGCATTTTGTGTAGGAACTCAACAATCGTCTGGTATGCGTTATGAAATAAAGACGTGGCAACACCGCCCCATAAAAACAGCCAATCACATAAGAGTCAAACCAGAACTTGTGATGAAATGTCTGGTGAGTGAAGGTGTAAAAACGATTGACAAATGACATTAATAGAAGACTTCAAGCACAGTACAATGATGAGATTCCTAGCTGCAGTAAAACATTTTAACAGTGCAAACATTTTAAACAAGGACGTACGTTCGTGAATGACGATCCCGCCCAAGGATCCTTGGGGCCTACTGCAGTCGTGAACGTCATGAACATTCAGCAAGTGGAATGCCTGATCCTTGAAAATCCATGGATAACTTGTGTAAGAGACGGAAGAGATCTGTCTGTGGAAACTGTACACACAATCATTCAGAAACATCTCTTGCACATTACAGGGACTCGACTGGGAGTTGCCCCATCCCCTGTACAGTCCTAACCTCTCTCCAAGACATTTCCACAAGGAGTTCCTGGAAGGCTAGTGTTTCAGACGTGAAGCAGACAGTTTGATCCTGGCTCCGGCGTACTAAGAAAATTTTCTACCTTTCTACCAGTTTTAACTGGTGGTGTTTTCTTCCATCTTTACTGGAAAAGGCGAGTGCCAGCTCTATACCATAACCTCAACTCACCCCATCTTAGGTGCCTGGTGGTTACTGTAAAGTATATAATAAATATACACAGCAGCTTGTATAAAAAACAAGTGCATTGTGCAAGGTGTGTGTAAACACAGTGAAGAGTATAGATACTTGAGCCCAGGTGACCCTCAAGGTTCTATTCTAAGCCCTTTTCTGTTTAGCTGTTACACAAATGACAGCATCAGCCCCTTTCCAAGCATTGCATACTGTATATATGACCTGTACTTTTCAAGGAATAGAAAATCTATAATGAGCAAAACCACTTGTATAGACATTGCTACAAAGCAGCTTTGTAGAAATCCAGATGTAGCTTTAGATGTTTAATGAGCAAGACAGAGGCACATGTGCTGAGGAAATGAGGCAGAAACCTTAAAAGAAACCAGACCCAAAGGAAAGCTGTCCTCTCCTGGGTGAAATATCTGCTTAGTGTCCTTGTTAGTAAGGGATACTAAGAAATTAATAAAGGTTGGTTTAAACAAAAAAAAAATCATCAGCTGGAGAATAGCGTAGAAACTGAATCTCTTCATCAAGTCTCCTCAGTCTCCTCCTGTGCCACATGTGTGTCCAGTCACGCTTTGTTAACATGCAGTCACATGGGATATCAGGGGTATGTGTGTAACTATTTAACCTCCTGAGCAGTGGATGTCCTTTTGACCCAGAGCGTGTATTTTTATCATACACAGCATGCAGCTTCTTCATCTCCGGAAGATCCAGAAGGAACTGGCCCTAGTGCATGAAGTAGTGTGTTTTTTTTTTAGCATTCAAATGTATTATTTTGAGCTTTTAATGAAAGTTTAAAAGATCTGGAGGGTGTTCCATAAATCAGCAGGGAAAATCGACAGGTCCTCTGCGTACGTGTTGTAAGCCTTGTCCTCTATCACATGCACACTTTTCTCAGAGTTGATCAGGCACACCTTTCACACAGATCACTCTGTACTGTAGGTGTGCAACTACTGACCAGATCACATATCCTACCCTGCGCAAAGTATTAGCACCCCCCCCTACCTCGTCTTTAAATACAATAGAAAGAGACCACCACTACGAGTCATTATTTGCAAAGTGAAACAGTTACAACTTAAAAATCAGACCAATGCTAGATAGCAGCTTGCAGCTCAGTGTGTAAATAGTCCTCGTAAGGGAAGCCTGCGCAAAGTATCTGGCAGGAAGTGTGTCTGCCATCCTTGAGTTTCACTAATGTGTTTATTTAATCCCTGCGTCGCCCAGGGCATTATGCTAAGAGGAATCTTTTAAAGAGATAGTATAAACTGTTTAAGGAAAAGTGTTTTAAGCGTGTTCTCAATTGTGTAAGAGCAGCATCATTCATTTAACCGTTCACTCACCAGCCTCTTTTGCCAGTAAACTCCTCTGTCCTGAAGATGCTGGAGTTGTTTTTTTAAATAGATGTCCCTTTGAAGTCCCTGTGAAAGCTGTTACTGTAGAAATGATAAATTAAGAACAAATGAATTAATATAAACATGTGATTTAAATGTGTACTGTTATAATTTTATCAGCTTCAGGAGTGAGTGAGTGTGTGATAGACCTGGGATAGAAAGACAGAGGGACACACAGTATATACAGATAACCAGGTGTGCAAAACGACAGCTGTTGTTTGTTTGATTAATATATCTGTGTGTGTGTGTGTGTGTGTGTGTGTGTCTGTGTGTGTGTCTGTGTGTCTGTGTGTGTGTCTGTGTGTGTTTGTGTGTGTGTGTGACTGTGAGCAAATATACAGAGGTTATATATGTACAGAGTGACGGAGACACTGGAAGACAGGCATGTGTGCGTCGTTAGAGCTGTTTCAGTCTCATATGTTGTGATTTTGGACTTTAGCTGCTAGTTATTATATTATTTCCATAATTATAAACCTGCTTTGCAATAGTGACAATTTTTAAAAGCACTATACAAAGAAAACTGAATTGAACTGTTAATATTCCAGAAATAAAAGGATCGTGTAGGTCATTGATTGACAGGCACTATGACCACACCTCCTGCACTTGAAAGTACAACAAGCTACTCACTCACCGATTAAGAACATTTGATTAGCTTAATTACAATGTACGACTTATCCTGTTAATTATTTCCTTTAATTAGATTCAAATTCTCATTAATGTCACACTCAGACACCAGGAAGCACGGATGCATTTAGTCATTCAGAAATGTCTAACTCGCCTCTTCTTCCTCCCCTGTCTCTGTCTCACACGCAGGGCATAAAGCCAGACAGTTTTTTCAAAGTGAAAGTCCCGGAGCTGAAGGAGATCATCGAGGGCTGCATCCGCATGAACAAGCATGAGAGGTAAAAACACCATCACTCACACAAACCTCTCTCACATCTACCCGTGTTCATGTCCATGCACATCAGGGTGATGCCTTACAGCTGGGATTTACATCTTAGCGATGGTGTAATAAATTTTAGTTAGTGTAGATTCTAGTTTGACATTTAAACAATGAGCTCTAAAGGTGGGGAAGCAGCTCAAGCTGATATTCCTGTTCCTTGGTGAAGCACCAGGAGCTAAAAATAGTCATGTGACTCACACTCACCTTAACCCGCTTGAATGTGAACATATTACCTGGACCTTACTTGGGTTAGCCAGATGTGTGGGTAGAGCACACACTCATGCACACTGTGGGTAATTGGGAAACTGAGCTGTAGGAGGAAACCCAGCACTAGGAGAACATGGATCAGAGGCAAGATTCAAACCCGGAACCCTGGAGTGCTAATAGTGCTAAAGTTACATCAAAAATATTTCTCATAAAATAATTAGTAAAACTTTTCAACTTTTCAAAGAATTCATCCTTGCTTCTGATTTCAAACACCTGCTACAACTACATCTGATATTCAGCAGGTGCGTTAACACCCCGCAAAATTCCCGCTTCAAATGTAGTTATGTAATATAATGTCATGCAGAAATGTAGTGAAGTATAAAGTACAGATATTTGCTGTACGATGTAGTTGAGTAAAAGTAAAAAGCATCCACTAAAAAAAACTACGCAAGTAAAGTGCAGAGACATGTATAATTAAATGCTGGGTCTAAATAAAAGTTGACTCAAAGTTCAGTTAGTATAAGCAGATGGAGTTGCTTAGTTTAGTTTGTAGTGTATCTGAATGGTTCAGTAAGGATTCTGTGAATTATGGGGATTTTCGCGTGGTCTTGCCCTGTAGATTCTGTAGATTAGCCAGCAAATCTACTGCCCGGGTTCAGACGAGAGTTCGGTTTTGTTCAGGGTTGAAAATTCACGATCATAGTACATACGTGAAAGCAAACTCTGGTACCATAGCTCTATTTAATCCTATTAACAACCCAGATAACAGAATGTATTTAGGTTTAATTGCAAAACTCAATTGTTTCAAAAATCAAGGAAAGCTGGGTGCTTTTACACTATGTTTAACCTTTCTTACTTTTTAATACAAGCTGGTTCATGTGAATTCCTATGAATTTATGATCTTATCTTGTGATCCTGTGAGTTGTTTTACACTGGAACCGAGAGCCTTGTCACTTCCCCTACCGAGTGTGTAACTTTCCTCTTCCATCTGACTCTTGTCCTTGACTCAGAGACGGAGTTACTCTTACACTCTCATCGCTGTGCCACACCTGTGCTGTTGTCCACAAAACCATCACACTTTATTTTATTTTTTTAAACTTTTACATTACTTCTGTAATAAAGAAAGAATATTTATGATCTTTGTTATAGCATTGTCCCTGAGAACATCATTGATTGAAAACACTTTTATGACCTGGTGGAATTTGGCTTGAAACATTTCTCGAATTAAAATGAACAATATTTCTGTGTGTGTGTGTGTGTGTGTGTGTGTGTGTTCTCTCCTTGGTCAGGTACACCATCCAGGACCTGTTAGAGCATCCATTCTTCCAGGAGAACAACGGCGTCCATGTGGAGCTGGCCGAAGAGGACGACATGGTGAAGTCCGGCCTGAAGCTCTGGCTCCGGATGGACGACACCAAGAAGCTCCACGGCAAGTACAAGGACAACAACGCCATCGAGTTCCTGTTCGAGCTCTACAAGGATGTCCCCGAGGAGGTGGCCCAGGAGATGGTGAGATCATTCGCTCCTTTCCTGATGAAGTACGCACGGAACTTATAGAGCTGTGTATTTCACATGGTCTTGTTTAGGAATACCCTCACCCTTATACCGGTACATTGGTTCATGGAAATTTAACAATGTTTAGCATTAAAGCTTAATATTGTATACACTCTCAGGTCCTGGGATTTTGAAACTTTTAAATTGAATGGATTCTTAGCCATTTTATTAACTAATTATTAACAATTAATCAATATTAATTAATTATTATTAATTCTGTGTATATTAATGAAATATTTTTTTTTAATCAGTTTATTTTAGCAGAAAAAAACATTTTCGGAATTACATAAATTATTGAGCAAAATACTTTAAATGAGTAAATAAATTAATATTTTGATATTTAACTTCAAATTTTTGCTTTAATTAATTAAGGTAAGGAAAAATTATAATCATCATTAAAAATATGATTATCTATATTATATACTATTACTGTAGTTAGGGTGTGAATGAATTTGATTTTGTTTACGATGACGGACCTGACACTCTTGACCTTTGACCTCAGTTTGTCCAGCAGCAACCCAGAGGTGAACAGTCACAGCTCAATAAGAGCCCTTAAAAGCTGAAAGTGTGTGATGCTATCTGAAATGAGAAGCTTGCATTGAGTAAACTGAAGGATTCCTTATTCAGGGACTTTTCATTTAGTAGCCCGAGTGACTGGACTCTTAATCGTTCCTGCTCGGCTGAGGAGTTTCACTGCTTCGTCATCAGTTCAGAATTCACTCTCTCTCTGTCCGTCTCCGCTTTAGGTGGTGCTTGGTTTTGTGTGTGACGCTGACTACAAGCTGGTGGCCAAAGCCATCCGTGACCGTGTCACCGCCATCAAGCGGCAGCGTGAGAAGCTCCGCCGGCTTGCAGACGAGGAGCAGAGGAGGCGCAAGGACGCTGTCATCGAGGAGGAACCCGAGTCCGTTCCCGAGTCGGACCCTCCCGTGTCGAACCTCCCGCCTCTCCAGCTGCAGATGTCAGCGGAGAGCGGTGTGTTCAGCCCGGTCCAGATGACCCCCACCGTGACCGTCTCCGCACCGCTCCTGTCCACCGCTAACAGCTCTATGGACTCAGGGATTAATGCCAGCTTCACCACCGAGCCAGAGGAACTGGACGCAGAGCATCAGCCGCACTACAACATCCACCAAGCCTGCTACTCCTCCGCCACGTGTAAGTCCAGTGCACCTTTCAAACTTTAACCTTTCATTCACTTTTAATCAAAGTACCAGGTATGGAGCACAGGCAGACTTTTACCTGATTATCTTTGTGAGTTTAATCATCAAAGGAACGACAATCATGAACTCGTTATCGTGAAAAGTACTGAAATTCATACTTAATTTTCTGTTTTCGAATTCTGGATTGTGATTGGTCAGAACTGCACGTGTGATGGGTTTGAACAAATTTGGCAAAGCTTGGGTCGAAATGCGTGCACACAACAAATGGCAGTTATGTCTCATGTGTGCGTGACCGTATGAGGCGCGCATTTCATATGTAGTTGTTTGAGCAGTTAGTAGTATACAGTTAGTAGTATACTGTATATGTATGTGTGACTGTTTCATATATGTGTATGCAAGTGTTTCGTGTGTGTGCATGAGTGAAGTTTGATTTAAGCCCTATACGGCGCCTCATATGACCGTTGATCAATCCCACACATACTAAAGTGCCCCGCTTTTGCATAATGAAACGCCCCCAAATAGCCATATATGGTAAAGAACTTCCCTTATGATCCTTTAATAAAGCATAAAAATACAAATAAATATTTCTGCCATACATTTCTATGAATGACGTTTTTGTTTTTACATAATTTTGACTACATGCACACTTTCCTAAAGTGAAATGCCATTCTCCTTTGTGTGTATTCCAAATGTCTTACACTTCCACATCCTGCTGTTTTTGTGTAATTATTGCGGTTATATATATATACCACTACTTTTTGAATTTTTATAATCATATCCAGTCTAGTTGTTCCTTTACCTGTAGTAATTGTTTCCTGGTATCCCTGGCAGCGGATTGTGAAACGGACGGCTACCTCAGTCCGTCCGGCCTCCAAGAGCTGCCTGAGGCTTTGTGCTCCACACCAAGCTCCACCCCCACATCCAAAGCCCCACCCACTGAGTTGAAGAGCACAGACGTGCCAGTCGTTGAAGCTCCACCCACAGAAGCTTCGTCTGAAAACAACGCTCCAATCCCAGCACTCCGCTTTCCCTCAGTGAGTAGTGGGCGGGGCTTAGGCTCTATAATAGAGCGTGTAAAAGATATATATCTATAAAAGAAATTGTAGCTTTTATACAAAGTTTATTACAATGATCTCATAGCCACGTTATTTGAGATGAAGTTGATTTGAGATTAGATGATATCTGCATTTCTATGATGTTTTCATGTGTATTATTCCTGCTCCTCTAGAGCATCGCCGTATCCCAAAATTCCGAGCGAGCGCTCTCCAGCGGTGCCAGCGGCTTCTCGTCTCCCGTCGACAGGTAACCATGGCAAACCCGCTCTTTCCGTTCCATTACGGAAAACTCATTCTGTCATTAATTAAGTGTGTTGGTCGATTGCAAGGCTTTTAGTGCAGCGATTAAGTCCAGAAACACTCGTGTTTCATCTGGAAGCAAATGCAGAGGCAGCGAATGTTGATGGATAAACGTTAGCGAGGCTCTTTTTCCTGTTACATTCCTCTTAAACACTCTAATAGGGAAGTGCGTGTGTGTGTTTGAATAAAATTATATATTTTTCCACATGTTTTGGGATGACGTGTTTTTTTGACGTCAAGAACGGATAGTGTGTGTCTGAGCCTTTACTTTCAGCCTGAGGGATCTGGTTTGGGCTTGTGGCATGGTTGATGCTCCATTTAGCAGCGCCTTGACTCCTGTGTGACTCACACACATATACACACACACATACACACACACACACACACACATTAAGCTGCGGCTGGCTGAGCAGTGTCATGCTGTTTGTCCTACACAGTAATCTAATATGATAAAAGGTGCAGTATCAGTGTTACAGCAGAATAAACGACCACATTCTTCACTTAATACACACCGATCAGCCATAATATTAATATTTGAAGGGAATGAGGATGATTTTTATTATGTTACTGTGGCTCCTGTCAGGTACAGTGGAGTCCAGGCCTCGACGGGTCAGAGCTGCTTTAGATTAGAAGCACAAGGGGAGCCTGTGGGGTCAGTAAGGTCACGCTGATCAGTCATTTCTAGTTAAGACTCACTATAAACTGGGGTGATGTACCTTAAGTTGAGGAACTGTCAGTCACAATTGACATCATCATCATCATCATCATCATCATCATTAGCACAGACCTTCATATCGAGGTAGATTAATCTGTAAATAATCTTCCCTTTGACTTTTCCTCTGTTAACAGTTACAACTCCGATGTGACGTCTGGTTTGAGTGACGGGAACGAGGGCTTATCAGAGAAGAGCAACAAAGTTCCCATCAAACGGACAGGAAACAAACTGCTGAGGAAGAAAGCTCGGTCCCGGCTGCGTATCACAGGGGTACGAGCGAACGTCTGCGAGTTCAGCTTCACACACATTTGTTATTCTCTATCGTCTATTCAAAGTATCAACAATTACACCAGTCTACTAAAACGTGCTCTGCTGTCTCACTGTCTTACCTACAGTCTCACCTTATGTCTCACTCTATGTCTTACACTCACATTTTCTGGCTCAAACGATCTCATTGTCTGTCTCGCTCCGTGACTCACTCTGAGTCTCATTTACTATCTCACTCTCTCATTGTCTCTTACCTTCTGTCTCTCTCTTTTCTCAATCTATGATAAAATGAGTCTCAATTTGTGTCTCACTCATTTTCTCAAACTTATGTTTCAATGTTTTTATCACTTTGTCGTTCCATATTTTTCATAATTTGTCCCAGTCTATGACTGATTTTTATGTGCTCATTCATTCTCACCTTGAGTCTCACCTTTGTCTCACACTCTTTCTCACTGCCTGTCTCACACTGTCACTCACTTCTCTATCCTTCTCCTTTGTCTCTCGCTATTTTTCATTGTTTGCTTACCTCTAGGACTCATTTTGTGTCTCACCTTGTGTGTCACTCTTTTTCTCCATGTCTGTCTCACTCTATGACTCACTCTGAGTGTCCCCTTGTGTCTCACTCTTTGTCTCACCCTTTGTTTCTCTGCATTTCTTATTGTTTGTTTCTCTCTGTCACTCATTTTGTGTCTCACCTTGTGTCTCACCCTCTTCTTCATGGTCTCACCCTGTGACTCACTTTGTGTCTCACCTTGTGTCTCCCTTATCTCGCTCTGATATCTGTGTCTCTACACAGTTGTCAGATAAGGTGGACCGGGTGGTGGAGTGTCAGCTTCAGACTTACAACAGCAAGATGGTGACGTTTAAATTTGACCTGGACGGAGACAATCCTGAGGACATTGCCACCGTCATGGTGAGCTCATACCTCTGAGCACTATTTATTCTATCACTATTACCTCATCACTACTACCATGTCAGTGCAATAAGAAAGGAAAGTTCAGCGACTAGTTGAAAAATACTTCAACTAAATACTTCAGCTAAAGTTCTATAGATTAAGACATCACAGAGACACCGAGATTTATACCAGGTCCAGGTTTTCATGTTAACACAGTTTCGTTTGCAAAATTACAATTTTCTTTCCTGTATGCAGGCACATAACGAGTTCATCCTCCCGTCGGAGAAGGAAGGATTCATCCACCGCATGAGGGACATCATCCGCCGCGCCGAGGCCCTGATGAGGAGGGAGCCTTTAGAGCCGCTCGGGCCTGCAAACGTCCTCCGGCTGCCCTACCTGAGCGGAGCGGGGACACTGTCAGGCTCTCAGGTGTGCCCGAGAAACTTTCGGAGTGCGTGTTATCTTGAAAAAAGTCCAGTGTTGAGGTGTGACAGAAAAATAATCAACAGCAGGGGGTGATGAGATGAAGCAGAGTGAAGCAGAGCTGGTACTGGAGACTCCTTCCAAAAATATTAAATAAAGAAAAACCGTCACAAATATGTTTTTTTATAATCTGCTGATGTGGATTGTCCATTGTGCAATCTGTTAATGTGGTGTTTGCATATCTTGTATAGCCTGTCTGTGGTGAAGCACAAAGTATTGGTGCCCCCTGTTCTGTCTATAACTTAGAAAACAACACTGATCCTTTTATATCCCACTTCAAAAGAGAGAAGTTTTTTAAGTGTCTTATCCTATCATGCTATTGAATTCTTGATTCTGATTAGTCAGGAGGTTTTGATTAATTCTTTGTTACAGCAGCTCTGACACCAAAATAATTCAGTGTTTCTCTTTTGCAGCCCAACCTGCACACACAGGGGCTGGCACGCACACACTCGTCGTCCTCCCTGCCAGGTAATGCTTTATTATCTGCGTTAAACTAGTTAATTTCAATAGATAAAAATGCCGCATTACACACCTGCAAGACACAAACTACACTACACAAGCACCATCAGTGACCCTGCCACTGTCATGGTAACACTGACACTAAGTGTACCTCGTTTTCATATATGTACATGAGCTCATTTGTAGTCCTTTGCATGTAAACTGGTTAATTCTCTCACTAACCCATCATGTGATGAGTATTACTGACTTGTGCATGTGCATATTACACTTAGATTACACTGCAGGTCAGGTAACTCAAGGCCCCTCCCCCGGGTTGGGCGGAGACTATTACCTTGATCCTGATGCAGCTGTACCTGTGCGTCCGCTCCGCTCGCAGTCTTTCCACACCTCAGGTATCTACTAATGCTTTATTAACCTTAGTTTCTTTTGTCTGTCTGTCCGTCTGTCCGTCTATCCGTCTATCCGTCTGTATGGCCATCTGCCTGTGATTGATCCATCGTCTCATATTTGAATGGTTTTCACATTATACTGATATTAATCAGCAGTGTTTTGTGTTTCCCGTAGATTGCACAGGTGCAAATACAGGTCATGTGACCCGTGGCTCCTCCCCCATGTTGGGAGGGGACTTTTACCTGGACTCTGATGTGGGACCACCTATCCGCCCACTCCGCTCTCAGTCCTTTCACACATCAGGTACCTACTATATCTGTCTGTCTGTCTGTCTGTGTGTTTACCTATCTGTCTGCTTATCTATCTATCTATCTATCTATCTATCTATTTTTCTACCTGACTACCTATATACCTTACCATATCAACATAAAGTAATTCATTCATTTAAGACAAAACAGTTTTTTTTTTATGTTTTAATGAATATAATATT
>JAQMYL010000023.1:33261088-33271469 GCA_030014365.1 Clarias pachynema | reverse complement strand
CCTCTTTCTTCATCCCTAGCAGAATTTCATTATCGGTAACACTGAGAGCATGATGCTTTTTTTCCCGTCTGTGTGTGTGTGTGTGTGTGTGTGTGTGTGTGTGTAGCTGCTTTAAGAAATAGATAACACCAGAAGTGTTCCTCCGGCTAGAAATCAATGCAGTATGCTAAGCAAAGCATCTCATTCTCATGGAGTTGTGTGATGTGAGCACTGAAGCCCTGCAGCCACGAACTCAGTGCATGAAGGAAACTCTGAGATTTTTATTTCTTTCCATTATTTATATCATTTTAAACATTACAAATCGAGACTGTAGGCAGGATCTCACACACACACTGTATATGCACACACAATACACAACCTGGTTTCACTGTCTGGCTCTACAGACGATTGTGTCTTGTTCGTTCTGAGTTTTAGTCGTGGGCGGAGTCTTCTGAGTTTTAGTCGTGGGCGGAGTCAGAAGAAGAGCATCTTCTTTCCAGCATTCTGCTCCACTCATTCTCATCCTGTCTCTGTTCTCTGTGTGTGTCTCAGGTTCGTCCCAGCCTCACGCTCCTCCTATGTCTCATTACCCCCAATATCCCACACCTGAACCCCATCCTCTACTTCCTAATCAAGTACCTGCCATGCCCCCTCAGTACCCCAACCCCCAGTACATCACCAATCCACCCTACCCGTACCCCTTCATGGTCAACCAGACTCCTCTTCAAGCCCCCATCACTCAAGCACTAAACCCTCAAGCCCAAAGCAGCACCAACCTCACTCCATACTTACCTCCTACACCTGCCCAACCTCAGCACTTGCTAGGCGACGTGGTACAACCTGAACCAAGTGCTCTGCCGCCCCCTGGTGGCCACACCATGCCTCCGAACGCACAGACCCCAGGAGTCTGGCCTGGCCATTCGCAGCAGCCGCTCATCTCCCTGGCTAACATGCTGTCGCTGGCCATGACCATGGCGCAGTCATTTATACCCCCAACAACCATGCCGAACGGACTGCCCCAGGCTTACATGCCCCCCCTGGCAACCCAGTCACCCTACCCTGGCATGTTTGGAGCCCAGCAACCTTCAGCCGGTCAGAAAGAAGCTCCACCTCAACAAGACGTGTACCAGAATCAGGAGGCTCAGGCAAGAGCTCAGGCTCCCTGTTCAACCAGCACTAGTCAAGATGTGCCAGGAGTACCTGGGGCAGGTGGGCAGATAGGGGCGAGCCCTCAGGAGGGGCAAGAGAAGAGTGAACCCCCCTCATCATCCTCATCATCATCGTCTGTACCATCCTGCAACTCCACAGAGGTCTCCAGGTCAACCGCACCACAGGAACCAGTGAGTACCCTGGACATGATGTGTGTGTGTGTGTGTGTGAGTGAAGAAAATTGACATCACTTTAAATAAAAATTCTCCATCTCTCAAAAGACTTCATCTCTCACACACATACACATAAGGTGATCTTTAACCCTTTTTCATTTCTAAAACATTCCTACACAAGACAAGGACATTCCAACCATATACCTGTTCTGTTCACACACACACACACACACACACCCTGATACACAAGGTGTGTTCACTTGTATATGATTTACAGCTTCTGTGTCTGTCTGTTTTTCTGTGTGTGTGTGTGTGTGTGTGTGTGTGTGTGTGTGTGTCCACCTCACTCAGGTATCTCCACCCAGTCCCAGGAACACATCGTCTCAGAGTGTGTGTGACGCCTCGGCTGAAGAAAAGCCGGCTCCTGTATCAGAGGGTAAGAGCCCGCATACCTCAAGTCATCTGACTGAGGCAGGTTAGTTTCTTGTTGCCCATGTCACAGGGGCAGATAGAGGGGGGTGGGGGGAGGGGGGCAGATATATGGGGACAGATATATGGGGACAGATAGATGGGGAGATGGTGGGGCAGATAGAGGGGTAACAAGGACCATAACGTCTTTTACCAACACTCAACTTTTAATCAGCGTTGTTGTGATTCGGATGTCTCAGGCGCTCACGCAGGACGCCGACCTGCTCTCTTACGCCTAACAGCGCCACCTCCAGCTGTGCACAGAGAGAAAGAGAGAGAGAGAGAGAGAGCAAGAAAAAAAAAACACGAAGAGAACAGGAAGAGAGAGATAACCAAGAAAGAGAGAAAAGAGAAAGAGAATAGAGAGACAGATAAAAGAGAGATCAAAGAGAACAGTGTTGATGATATAAATACCTCAAGACTTCCATCTAGTGGTAACAAACAGTACTGCAGCTGTCAGCAGGCCTTATTCAGACACCTGTTTTCACTTTCTTTCTTTCTTTCTTTCGCACTCTGATCCCTGATATAATGAGAAGAATAAATCTTCAAAAACACACACGTTTCTGTCCAGCCGTCTTTAAACACTCTTGCTTAAATTAAAGCAGAAACAAACAAACACACAAACCCACGAGAGCTCTTCCTTCTTCTCCATGTCACCAATCTCATGTTAATTCAGTCGGTAAATAAATTCCGTATATTTGTTCATTTCAGAGCAAAAACGCTGCCTCACCGTGGGACGCTTCCTGGTCACTCCCATCACAGCCGAGACCGCACCAACATCTAATCAGAACAGCCAATCAGAGAGCAGCACCGAGGAGCAGGGCGAATCAGAGACCAGCCGTAGCACCGTCTCCGTGTCGCATCCTAACAAACCCTTAGATGTGGCCCAGGGTGTCGCCCCCTGCTGGAGTGGAGGGGAAGCATCCTCTGGGAGTAAAGAGCCAGATGATGAGCAGGAGGTGGAGGAAGAGGAGGAAGAGAAGGTGGAGGAGGAAGGAGGTGGAGAGGAAGGCAGAGAGGGCGGGACGAGGCAGAGGAGGATCAGTGTGAGCCTTCTGGACGGAAAAGTGATCGGAAACGTGAGCCAGCCGTGGATTAGCTACACACGCAGCGCCTCGTACGCCAGCAGCGACGAGACAGAGAGTGACAACGAGGACATGTGGGAGGAGCTACAGGAACTCCGTGAGAGGTAAGGAAGGGGAAGGAAGATTCATAAATACCAGACAGAAAGACACAGTGAAAGAAACAAACACGCAAAAATAAATAAATGAAATGAATGAATGAGTGCGTAAATCTATTGTTTAAATGTATTTCTCTCTTTATCTGTCTGTCTCTCTTTCTCGAAGACACCTTGGGGAGGTCCAGGCTCTGCAGTCGTCTCAGAAGCGAGAGATTGAGGAGCTGTATGAGAAGATGGGAAAAGTCCCTCCCCCGGGCATCGTGTCTCCAGCGGCCATGTTGTCCAGCCGACAGCGACGTCTCTCCAAGAGTGGAGGCTTTTCGTCCTCACGCAGGAACAGCCTCCAGAGACTCGACATTCTGCCCCCTGCAGGTAATACACATACATACACACACACACACACACACACACACACATATTATATCATGTCCAAAAAATGTCCCACACTCATAGCGCACACCTATGAAGAAGGAAAGAAAGAAAGACAGAAAATGGAAAGAGATGAAGGAAAAAAGAAAGGAAGAGCTTAATATAAATGAATTGTATCTTTTCTATAGTGAGTAATATCTCTCTCTCTCTCTCTCTCTCTCAGGTATTATGAGGAAGAACTCGGTTAGCGGCAGCAGTAACGGCTCTCAGGATCGAGCGGCTAAAGGAGTGACCTTCGCTTCAGACTACAGAGTGGTACGCAGCCCCTGGTGGATGCACACAAACACACACACACACACACACACACACACACACACACACACACACACACACACACGCACTTTTCCCCTCAGTTTAGTCCTAAGGTCACGTTTTCATTTACTCACGTATCATTCATGTCATGCACACGTGTACTCTGCATGAGATTTCACTTTTCTCCTCTCTTTGTCTTTCCCAGTGATCCTGTTCCCTCTAGCAATTCCTCTTACACCTTCCTGGTCAAACCAGCTGACAGGAAGTGCCATCTCCAGCCATGTCTTGAGGTGTAACGTTGCTCCAGGTGGAAAGAAAACGTCCCAGGCCTGCCAGTGTGAGTCTGGATGAAAGGAGTCAGAGTGTGTCCTCTCCTTATTAAATCAGAGAGATGCCAGAGGAGTAGTAGTGAGCATGCTCAGTGTGGGAGAATCAAAACGTTCAAACTTCACGAGTCGTATTCACAAAGAGTCTTAGTGCTAATGCTCAAACCATTGAGGTGAAGGGGCGGAGTCCATCGGTCACTTAAACATTAACCGTGATTTGCTGATGCAGTGGCGATAAATAATGTCAGAAAAAAACAAATATCATTGATGAAATTGAGAAGCTTTTAGCGCATCACCTGAAGGTCATGCGATCAAACTCCAGTAATGCCAATAGTGTGAAACTGACCACGCCCCCTGGGATGGAGGGGCAGAGTCTCGCTCCTGTCGATAATAGTTGCATGCTGCTCGGTGACGTAGCAGAAAACTACAACACAAACTAATGCACGAATCTACACACTGTAAAATATCTTTACTTGTGTAACCAGTGGATCTGTAGTTCAGTTAACAAATCAAAAACAGATTTACACAATCCTTATGAAGGGCATCGTACGGAAGCACATCAACAGATTAAAAATTTTTTTAGAATGATTTTATTGTTAGGTTTTTTACATGGATTTTTTTTTTTTTTTTGCTACATTAAAATGTTTGTGTTGAATTAGATTTTCAATTTTAAAAAAATGTTAGATTAGATTTTCTTGTTAAATTATTGTAAAAATTATTTAAAAATTTTGTTAGATTATTTTTAAAATGGATTTTTAATGAGACTAAAAATTTTTTTAGATGAATTTTTTTTCTAGAATTATTTTATTTGTTAGATTTTTTTTTGTTTTTGTTTAATTTTTGTTACACACAAGCATTTAATTTTTAAATAGTTTTCATTTCAGGTTACAAATTTTTCTGTTAGATTAGATTTCCGTTATTAAAATTAAAATTTGGCCTAAATTTAGATTTAAAGTTAGATTCATTTTTTTAAATGATTTTTCTTTCATAAGACCAATTTTTTGGTAGATTTACTTTTTGTAATTTTTTTGGTAATTGTTGTTGCTGGATAATTTTTTTTCAATACTTGGTTAATAATGAAAATTATTAAAATATATAATATATTTTTAAAGAAGAAAATAGACTAGTAGTCTAAAAGAAACAGAATCACAATCTTCAGATAATACAGTATCATTACAAAAATGTGTATTTTTTAAGCAGTTAATTGAAATAGTATTAAATAGTGGTTGTTAAACTATGCTTGAGGTGGTCCAGAATTGTAAGTTCAGAAATATATATTTTTTAAAGAATAAATATTAAATATTTGACTTGTTAATATTTGGATGAAATTGACATAAGAGCAAAATAATTGTATTTGTTTCAGAGTAGAGAAATTCTAAAACTGTGTTACACTGTGTGTGATTAGCCGGTCAGCCAGCATTCAGATTCTTTGAAAATACGACTCTTGGTCGGAGACCTGCATGAGAGGAGCCGCTCTAAGACGTTTAATCTCTCGCACTCTTCCCTCGCGTTCAGTATTCCTGTCTGAGCGGAAACAGCTTCACACGACTCAGTGTCTTAAACCAGCAAGCTACAAATTTCTCCCACAGTTTCCTGATCACAGATGTGTAACAAAACAACAGCCCCAAAAGCACCCATGTACAGTTTTATCTATAATCTTTTCCTGTTGTAAACTATTCTGATAAACATCTCTGATAAACAAGTGGAATGACACACACGCTTTACGTAGGTTCATGTTTCACGTCAAACTGTACGCAACATCCCAGGGGGAGAGCACATCATTTCCGTGTGCGTGTGTGTATTGAACTGCAGCTCAGTAAAGCCCTTGTAATGGTTTTTATTTTTATTGAATTAATGAACAAATTGCTGTTTTTTATTATTATTATAAATATCACATTTATTATTGAATCCACTGTGTGTCAAACCTGGGCATTTGTTTTTGTGGATCATAAATGAAATGCCTCTTTTTTTTCTAATGTTTTTGCACATTGAGATTTGCACAAAACCGTTTTTTTTTTTTTTTTGTCACGTCACATAAATTTTGTCACTTAATGATATTCTATATTTATTTTATTGTTTAAGAAAAGCTGATTTTTTTTGTTGTTTTGAGCCACATCACAAGTAAAAAAAAAAAAAAATGTATTATTATTTTTTGATTAAGATTATTTTTTGTTGATTTCTAAAAAAATTTTTATTAAACATTTTAGTGCATGAATTGATTAATTGATAGATTAATTAGATTAATTAATTTGATAAATTTACGGCTCACTTTACCTGCTTTTTGGTTCTATTTCTTCATTTTAATTTTTTTTCTTTTTTTTTTCTTTTTGCTGATATGTGTTTAAACATTTTAATCAAACCTGTTTTATAACAAACATTTTTTTTTTTTTTTTTTTTTTTTACCCAATTAAGCAGAAGTGATCATGTGACCATCTCCAATGCTTTGGTATGCTCTAACATTCTGCCCTTTTTTAAAACATTTTTTTACTTTATTAAAATCTTCAGACTGCTCAAACCTGAGAGCGCTCCTGGGTTGGTTAAATTTTAAAACCAATGTGTTTTATATGGTTTTTGTTAGTGTACAGTATGTATTAAGTGGGTAAGTGTTTCTTTCTCTATAAAACTGACACACTGCACTTTTTTCTCTGTATATGTACATGTACTATCTGTATGTACAACTTCGGTGTAAGCATTGTAGCCCCGCCCCTTCCTTTGTGCCTAGGCAGTCCTGTAAACGAATGTGATCTGAAAATCCTGAAAACAACATGGTTTGATGAAACTGTGAAATAAATTTGAGGGTTTTTTTAAAAAAAAAAACGCCTTAAAGGATCAACATTTAGAAATCTGCAACACTGATTCTATTACGAATCCCTGCTTATAGAAATATGAATATAATATATAGAAATATGAAAATAAACACATGAAAATAGGAATATATATTTAGATAAAGAGAGATGCTTTGCTATGTATATTACTTGCTACAAAACAATGTTTTATTGACATTTTGCCTTTTATGGTGTTTTTTTTGTGATTCTTTAGTTTTTTTACCTAAATGTTTGATTTCCGTTTAATAAATAATGATTGTAAATATGAATAATAAAAATTTAACTGTATAAAATGACTCGTAGTGTGGCATCATGGGAAGGTATTTGAGCTGGACCTGCCTCTGATTATGTCACCAGAAGACAAATAATTAAATCATGGCACGTCATCATTTTTATCCATTTAAGGTTACATTGTTCTGTGTAACAAGTTTGTTCCTGCTACTGTATCATGACCCTAATCACACCCTTACATCCCCACAGCATCACAGTGCACACATCAGTACAACATGACCATGCTTCTTTCTGGAGTGTTCTTCTATTTTTTGAGACATCACACAATTAGCAAGTAGGATGAGAAAGCTGAGAAAGTCACTTTTTGTCTTTTAAGTGATTTGTATGTTTGAAGCAGAGAACAAGCCATACCTTAGTATAAAAAAACTAAACAAAGTCAGACTCTATGTATCTGTAAAAGCGTTCAATGTTTTTTTCTTTTACTGAAGTACAGTACACTTCTGGAGGAAAAATCTAGAATCCTGGCGAGCAAAGCTTTTATTTGCAGAGCTATTTTTAATCCTGCACTGCGTGTCGGCTGGGTTTTATGCGGTTCTTCTTTCTTTTCCTCTTTCTTTTTATGTAAAGCAGAACAGGATCATAACTTCCCCAGACGTACCACAGCACCAGCACCAGGGGCCTCACATCCTGTGCAGTCTCTCGCCCTTCTTCAGGGCTCGGAATAACCTGAATCGACCCTGAATCAACAGAGACTAAATTAGCAGGATGGACATTTATATACATACGTTTATATATGCATAAGAGCCATATTGTTTTAAGTCGAGGTCGCATCAGGTCGGATTTGGGCAGGTAATCAGAGTGGGGTTTTTTTTTTTTTATACTTTTTTTCTTCTCATTCTCATTTTCTTCCTTTTGCTCTCTGGTCTGGTTAGAAAGCACATCGGGCTGTAAAATGATGTAATCCCTTAAACATGTCCATGTACGGGAGCGTTGCCTGATTTTTCCCTCTGCACGTTTTTCGTTCCTCAGCACTTTGCCTGAAAAAGGCCAAAAATGAAGACGCTATTTATAGGCTGCGTTAATGTTTGTGATGTTTGTGTGGAATGGATATGAAAACTAATCCTATCGCCCTGTGTTTTACCTGATGGATCGCCAGGAAGATCCGGGCCGTGGCTTGCCTGGAATTTTTGAAGGCTCCAAAAACGCCACAACAAACACCACACACCAAACGCACCATGATTTACCAAAACATTCATTGATTCCACTCCTTACAATTCATGTTCCTATTGTTATGAAGTCTTTTATTGCACCAATCATAACCAGTCTCACCTTGGGAAGCTATTGGAGATGGCACTCATAGCACAGCGTCCTATAATAGAATCACAATACAATTTGAATCAGCATCATATCGTATCAGGTTATCTCCTGGTGACTCCTGATTCCTAGTAGCTATAGAAGAAGAAGACTTCATTTATCAGATATACATTCACATTCTTTTCATTGCGTATCCCAGCATGTTAGGAAGCTATAGGGTCAGAGCACAGGGTCAGCCAGGATTCAGCACTGCTGGAGCAGACATGGTTAAGGGCTTTGCTTAAGGGCCCAACTATGGCAGCTTGGTGGAACTGGGGCTTGAACCGCCGACCTTCTGTTGAGCCTTAACTTGCTGAGCTCCCACTGACATCAGTGAGCACCTGTTTTCATATCTGTTGGCTCGTTAACAGATAGTTCTGCATAATCCAGGCAGATTTATTTGCTCAATATACATTTCTTTTTTTGTATGACACATTAAAACTTCTGCTCGTTCTGTACAGTAACTGTGCTTTCTGTGCTAGTATTTTGCTCGGCTACACTGTGAGATCCCAGCACCAGGAGCAAAGCAAGATTTCCTGAACTCTAGGTAAAGCTCCCAGGCCTAAGTGAGCCCTCAGATCAGTCCTATGGTGCATGTGGTCCGACACTTCTTTAGAAATGTTTAAACTCACTTTTATAAACTTTTATTTAAAAAAATATATGACATTATGAAAAAATACAGCTCATAAGGAAGAAGTAGTGATTTAATTTGTCTGGTGTGTAGAGCTGTATATCATAGTGTACATTTGGTAAGCCGTCAGAGAAATTAGGTTCGATTTTTGTGTATTATAATTTTTTTTATTCGATTTGATTCAGTATCACTAACATACTGATTTGTTTCAAGCAGCAAAATTTCTTAAACATTTTAAAGTATTAAAAACTACAAAAGGTATCTTACAAACACTGAAACACTGTGTAACTTGTTAATCTTGTAAACGATAATCTTGTTTTCCAGGCGATCTTCTTCTTCTTCTTGGCATCCACTATGATGCATTACCTCCACCTTCTAGTATTGATCTCTTTCATTTTCCTTTCAGTCTAAATCTTCTTTTCTATTCCCATCAAATCAATTAAATATGGTGGTACCTTGTCATACGAATTTAATCCATTCCGGAGGCATGTCCTTAAGGCGAAATTTCATATTACGAAATGCATTTTCCTATAGGAAATAATGTGAATGCAGATAATCTGTTCCAACCACCCAGAAATATTACCAATTTCCAACACTATAATCATATTTTTGCATATAAAAACAATCAAAACATTTAAAAAAACACGTAAATTAAGTAAAATATAAAATAAATAGACATTAAACCTCACTTAACCCCTTGCCACTGGCTGCTTTATATTTCGACATTTGGCAGATGCCCTTATCCAGAGCAACTTACGTTTGTATTTCATTATGTGGGCAGTTGAGGGCCTTGCTCAAGGGCCCAACAGGGACAACTTGGCAGTCGTGAGATTTTAACCTGGGATTTAAAAATGGAACTGAAAGTGGCTTTGTTTTCTTCTTGCTACCATACTTGCTAACATTCTTGAGACCCATCGTGCTACATCTTCACTAAATCTTGCACAAAATGGCAAAAAAAAAAAAAAAACACAAAAATATGTAAACTCAATTTGTTTGGCTTTCCAAGTTTTTAATGGCTCCCGGACGCACGCGCAACTTAGCTGGTGGTCGGTTCGGCTTGGTTTGGTTGCTCATATGCTGAGTTTCTTGCAGAATTACAGGTCTTAAGGTGAACATTTGTGATTCAAAAAATTTTCTGCTCTACACTCCTGTCCAGTAGGTGTCGGTATTACTCCAGCCACTCTTAAACTCAAAAGAAGAAGATCTAGAAGGATTACCCTTGCAAAAACACAAGTACTTTCCAGAAAATGAAAGCAGTTTGCTGTGATTTATATATATATACAGTGGCTTGCAAAAGTATTCGGCCCGCTTGAACTTTTCCACATTTTGTCACATTACAGCCACAAACATGAATAAATTTTATTGGAATTCCACGTGAAAGACCA